>PVIU01017032.1:0-43140 GCA_004026605.1 Ondatra zibethicus
ACATACATATATATATGCAATAACAATTAGTGAAAAAAGAGGTTATAAGTTTAAAGAAGAGCATGGAGGAGTATGTGGAAAATTAAGAGGGATGAATATGAATAGAGAAATGTTTAAATTAAAGTATAATTTTAAAATTAAAATAAATAACATGAAGCTGTATGTATTTTAAAATATGGCACACTTACACAATAGAATATTATCTAGCTCTTAATAACAAAATGAAATATTGTAATTTTTCAGGTGTAGAAACTATCACCCTGAATGAAGTACTCAAAACCCAGAAAGAAAATGCCATATGTTTTCTCTTATCTGTGGATGTTAGTCTTTAAATTTTAGATGTGTCTATTTCATTTATAATATACATGGAGGTCTGGTAACTCTAAATGGAAGAACAGTGAGGAGGAGTAGTTCCACACACATGTACATGTACACACATGTGTATATATATATACATGAAATACTCATGAATGGGCACTCGGGAATATATGTGAAAGTGAATATATATATACATAAAATTGCCATATGACGGAAGAGACTATATCCCAACTAGATATCATATCCTACAAAATAAACCCCATAGAAAGGCCAATGAGTTACATTGTTGAGTGGTTGACTTATTATAATTTTATAGTAAGATTCTTAAATGTGGTTACTGTAATATTATATCTTTATGGTAAACATAAAATTTTCCTTCAAAAAGTACATGTTCTGGAAATAGTACATAAAAGTACATAATTCTTATGCATGAAACCACCTCATATTTAAAATGAGGCTGTACACTACTGGGATTCAGTTTAAACCATCATTGGTTATCTTCTAATGCACTCGCTTTCCCACTGAATTGATTATACATGACACACAGAGACAGGGTCTTTTTATAGGTCCCATTCTTATTGTTGTCACAATGCCTAAATATAATTGGGTTTAATGAAAATTCTCAAACAAACATGGAGATCTCAAACCCCAAGACATTGTCACTCAAACCTGAGAGGGATGTAAAGGATGCTACCATTGCTACAAAATATCAAAGATGTGATGAGTCCCGATTTTTAACAATTTAATCGCTCTGTTTTGGTTATAATACTAGGGTTCACTTTAGATCTTAGGACATGAAACAATTATGATTTGAATCATAAAATATTAACTATAAATAATACATTTTACAAAAACATTTTAATGAGCCAAGAGCTCCAGTGAAGTCCATTTCTTGTCATAGGAAGATAGTATTTGTGCAAACTGACATACAGAGTAATTTAATTAATCATAATCCATCTTGAGCATTGATTGTGTTATAATATTTCTGCTAAAATGTACATTGTTTGATATATATATAAAATTCTGATCTACTAGAACCACATTTAGTGGCTGATCTGACTCTCAGCCAGAAGTTAATGGTTAATATTAAAAAACTTCTGGATTTAGAATAATGCCAATTGGTATAGTACTCAGAATGTCTGAGACAGTGTTTCCATAGGGGTTTAACTGAAGAAGGATGATCTACTTTAAATGAGAACAGCAACATTGCATTTGCTGAGGACCCAGCCTGAGTAAACTGGGGGCACATTAAGAAGTCAACTGAGTACCAGAATTAACTTCTCTCTACTTCCTGAATAGGACACAATAGGACCATCCCCCTGACAATCTCTATGCCACAACTAAAGTTGCTTGCTCTCACTGCTATGGTGTAACTCAAATTAAGCACAGTATTTCTTAAGTTGCTTTGTCAAATATTTTACCACAGAAATAAGAAAAGTTACTAGGAACTAGAGTGATAACTCAGCAGTTATGAACACTGGTTCCTCTTCAAGAGGATCTGAGTCCAATTTCTAACACACACACACACACACACACACACACACACACACACACACACACACACACACACACACTGTGACTCAAGATTGTGATCCAGTTTCAAGAGATCCAGTGGTCATTTCTTGTCTGCAGGCATCTGGCTGCATTGATACATACTTGCAGGTACAAAATTTATATTTGCGGCAAATAAATTTAAAAGTAAAACAGCCAAAGCTTATAGAATGCATTAACTGAAGACATGGGAGGATTTTATAGCAATAAATGCCAAATCAAAAGGAGAAAGATAACAGGTAGGGAATCTGATAGTTGTTATTAATTAAAAAAAAAAGAAAGAAAAACAGTGAAATCCCAAACTTACCAAAAGAAAAAAAAAGCAGAAGTGATAAAATAAAGAGTAGAAGGATAATGGGGGAAAAAAATCAACAAGTATAGATGTTGCTACTAAGAAGAGACCAAAATACATATGCTTTTTAGTTAATTTAACAAAGAAAACAAGGGTACAGTCCAAGTGAAGGGAGAAGGAAAATGAAGCATGACAATAGGTGTTGGGGTCACAGAGGTCCTTGTCGTCACAGAGAGGAACTAAGAGAACCAGATGTGTTGATTATTAAGGGGTGCCTCTTCAAAGGAGGAGATACATTTCACATACCTGCATTTCATTCAAAAAGATGAGAGTGGATTTTGTTAATAAAATAAACTTGTGTTGTTGTTTTCTACCTGTGGAGGCAGACCTACCCCACCTTTTTACTAGAGTTGTTGACCTCCCACAAATTCACCAGAATGGGTATTCCAGACTCCTCCCTCCCTAGGTCATTACCCTTCTGTAGTGGTTTGAAAGAAAATAGCCCCCAAAGGGAGTGTCACTAATGGGAGGTACAGCTGTTTTGGAGTAGGTGTGGCCTTGTTGGAGGAAGTGTGTCATTGGGGAAGTGATCTTTGAGGTCTTCTATGCTCATGCTGTACCCAGTGAGACTCCCTATTGCCTGAAGGGTCAAGAGATAGTTCCTTCTCCACTTGCGGTTCCTTTACCACCAGCATGTCTGCCTGAATGCCACCAAGTCCTGCCATGTTGATAATGACTAATCCTCTGAAACTTAAGTAACCAAATTAAATGTTTACTCTCATAATAGTTGTTGTAGCCTGTTGTCCCTTCAAAGCAATAGACATGCTGACTAACCATCCTCAGGGGACATGTCACATGTACTTTATAGCTTGCTGATCTCTATGTTATTGGTCAGAGACAATACTATGTTTTAGGACTTTTAGCTATTGAACCTTCATAATTGCATGTAATTTGTAAAGAGTTTCTATGTAGTCATACCATAAGCTTTATTGTGCACCTGAACTTAGACTGATGGTAAACTTTTCCCAAATTGTAGTGTCTTTTAAATATGCTAACAATGAACCAACTGTCACTAGATTCCCCAAAGTCTGATCCAGATTGACGAAATCAACCTGCCCATGTTTTCATTCTTATCTCTTTGAAGATCACTGCACCTGCCGAGACCCTCACGAAAGAATTAAATAACATAAAAGGACCATTTAGCTGCTGAAAAGAACTGTAGTTCAACAAGTTGAAGTACCAAGAAAAAAATTTATTAGAGACAGACTATTGATATATTATGAATCAGAGAGAAAGATATTTGAAAAGTCTAACAAATAAGGGTTTCAAATCTATAATCACATGTGTCTCACCCATGAAAAAGCCTGGAGTTGATGGATTCACTATTGATTCTTTCAAATTTATTAATGTATAAACACTATTTCTTCTCAAGTTTTCAGAAAGACTAAGGAGGGTCATTTTATGGTGCCAAAAATACAATAACATTGTTCCAAGACTGAAACACCAGTATAAAAGAAGCATCAAGCTTGAACACAGTGGCAAGAACCTTCATCAAAATGCTATGAAGACAAATTTATCAGTGCATTAAAGTATCATTTACCATGGTCAAGAGGGTTTTATTCTTGGAATGAAAGAATGGTCAACACATTTCAACTGGAAAATATGATAAAATATATTAATTGGATGAAAGAAAAAATGATCATCTCAATAAAAATAAAATAAACTTTTACAAATTTCCAAATCCTTACATACTTAAAAGTACAATTTTTCAGTAAACAGTGTTAGAAAATGAGATATCAACACATCCTCTTATCATATACAAAATTTAATAAAATGTGTTAAAACTTAAGTGTGTACTATGGAACCATAGCAATTTAAAAATTACATGAAAATAAAAACTGCTCTTCTGGCATTTGTATAATGATGATACCTTTGACATAACTTCAAAAATTATTTCAAAAAGATGGGGAATATAAAACAGAGAAATGAAAACATATCATAGTAAACATGTCTTGAAGAAATACAAAACTGCCTATTTTACAGAAGACAACATCTGAAAACTACACCTTTGATAAGGGGTAAAATTTTCAAAACACATAAGGAGTTCTTACGACTCTCACAGTAAAATGGCTCAGTTATATGTGAGCTAAGAGTAGTAGAGAGGCAGCTTAGTCAGTAATGTGTTGGCCTCCGAAGCAAGAAGATATTCCTTTGATTTCCAGGATCCATGTGAAACAGTATGTACATTAGTATGTTACTGTAATCCCAGCACCGAGGCCAGTGGAAGATATAGAAGGATGCCTGGAGTTTGATGGCTTGCTAGCCAAGTGTAGTTATGAAAGATCTCATTTCAAAGAAGGTAGGCAGACAGTGTTCCTGAGAATGGGGATTTTAGATCATCTTCTGGCCTCCACATGCATACAGAGAAAGGTGCAAGACCACTGCACAGAGATGTACACATACACACACACACATACACACACATGCACACAAATGCACGTGCACGTGTACCAACCTAAATAGATATGTGTCAGTTGAAAAAAAGCATGATGACTTCATCCTTTTCAATTTAAATCCCCTTGATATCCTTATGTTGTCTTACTGCTATTGCTAGAACATCAAGCACTATATTGAAGAGATAGGGAGAGAGTGGACAGCCTTGTCTTGTTCCTGATTTTAGTGAAATCGCTTTGAGTTTCTCTCTGTTTAAATTGATTTTGGCTGTTGGCTTACTGTATATTGCTTTCATTATATTTAGATATGATCTTTGTATCCCTAATCTCTCTAGGACCTTTATCATAAAGGGGTGTTGAATTTTGTCAAATGCTTTTTTAGCATCTAATGAAATGATCATATGTTTTTTTTCTTTCAGTTTATTTATATGATAGATTACATTGATAGATTTTTGTATGTTGAACCAGCACTGAATCTCTGGGATGAAGCCTACTTGATCATAATGGATGATTTTTTTGATGTGTTCTCAGATTCAGTTTGCCAGTATTTTATTGAGAATTTTTGCATTGATGTTCATGAGTGAGAATGGTCTGTAATTCTCTTTCTTGGTTGAGTCTTTGTGTGGTTTTGGTATCAAGGTAACTGTAGCTTCATAAAAAGAGTTTGGCAATGACCCTTCTGTTTCTATTATGTGGAACACATTAAGAAGTATAGGTATTAGCTCTTCTTGGAAGTTCTGGTAGAATTCTGCAATAAAACCATCTGGTCCTGGGGTTTTATTGGTTGGGAGGCTTTTGATGACAGCTTCTATTTCCTCACAACTTATAGGTCTATTTAAATTGTTCACCTGGACTTGATTTAATTTTGGTATTTGGTATTTATCTAAAAAATGTCCATTTCTTTTACATTTTCCAATTTTGTGGCATACAGCCCTTTGTATTAAGACCTAATGATTCTCTGAATTTCCTCAGTGTCTGTTGTTATGCCCCCCTTTTCATTTCTGATCTTGTTAATTTGAGTGTTCTCTGTCATCTTTTGGTTAGTTGGGATAGGGGTTTGTCAATCTTGTTGATTTTCTCAAAGAACCAGCTCTTTGTTTTATTGATTCTTTGAATTGTTTTCTGTGTCTCTATTTTGTTGATTTCAGCACTCAGTTTGATTATTTCCAGTCTTCTACTCCTCCTGGTTGAGTCTGCTTCTTTTTTTTCTAGAGCTTTCAGGTGTGCTGTTAAGTCTCTAATGTGAACTTTCTCTGTTTTCTTTATGTGGGCACTTAGTGCTATGAACTTTCCTCTTAGCACTGCTTTCATAGTGTCCTATAGGTTTGGGTATGTTGTGTCTTCATTTTCACTGAATTCAAGGAAGACATTAATTTCTTTTTTTATTTCTTCCTTGTCCCAGGGGTGGTTCAGTAGTTGACTGTTCAATTTCCATGAGTTTGTAGGCTTTCTGGGGGTGGATTTGTTGTTAAATTCTAACTTTACCCCTTGGTGATCTGATAAGACACAGGTGGTTACTCCTTTTTTTTTTGTATCTGTGGATGTTTGTTTTGTTACCGCATATGTGATCAATTTTCAAGAAGTTTCCATGAGATGCTCAGAAGAAGGTATATTCTTTCCTGTTTGGATGGAATGTTCTATAGATGTCTGTTAAGTACATTTGATTCATTACATCTGTTAGTTCTCTTATTTCTCTGTTAAATTTCTGTCTGGTTGACCTGTCCATTGGTAAGAGAGGAGTGTTGAAATCTCCTACTATTAATGTGTGGGGTTTGATGTGTGATTTGTGTTCTAGTAATGTTTCTTTTACATATGTGGATGCTTTAATTTAGAGACATAGATATTCAGGATTGAGACTTCATCTTGATAAATCGTTCCTGTTATGAGTATAAAGTGTCCTTCTCCATCTCTTCTGATTGATTTTAGTTTGAAATCAATTTTGTCTGATACTAAGATGGCCACATCTGCTTGTTTCTTAGGTCCGTTTACTTGGAAAACCTTTTCCCAACCCTTTACTCTGACGTAGTGTCTCTCTTTGAGGTTGAGGTGTGTTTCTTGTAAACAGTAGAAAGTTGGATCCTGTTTTCATATCCGTTCTCTTAACCTGTGCCTTTTTACAGGTGAATTTAGTCAATTGATATTAATGACCAGTGGTTGTTAACTCCGGTTATTTTTTTTTGGTGGTAGTGTTTGTGTGTCTCCCTTCTTTGATTTGTGTTGGTGGAGGGTTGTCATATGTCTGTGCTATTGTGGGTGTTGTTTCCTTGGGTTGAGGTTTTCCTTCTAGTACTTTCTACTATGGCTGGGTTTGTGGATACATATTGCTTAAATCTGTTTTGTCATGGAATATCTTGTTTTCTCCAGATGATAAGATAGTGTACATAAGTGACCCCCAAAACTCTACCAGAGAACCACTACAGCTGATAAATACCTTCAGTGATGTGGCAGGACACAAGATCAATTCAAAAAAGTCAGTAGCCCTCCTATACACAAAGGATAAAGAAACAGAGAGGGAAATCAGAGAAATATCACCTTTCATGATGGCCACAAATAGCATAAAGTATCTTGGGGTAACACTAACCATGGCAGTGAAAGATCTATTTGACAAGAACTTTAAGGCTTTGAAGAAAGAAATTGAAGAGGATACCAGAAAATGGAAGGATCCATGGTCTTGGATTGGTAGGATCAACATAGTAAAAATGGCAATTCTACCAAAGGCAATCTATAGATTCAATGCAATCCCCATCAAAATCCCAACTAAATTCTTCACAGACCTTGAGAGAACAATAATCAACTTTTTATGGAAAAATGAAAAACCCAGGATAGCCAAAACAATCCTATACAATAAAGGAACTTCCAGAAGCATTACCATCCCTGACATCAAACTCTGTTACAGAGGCACAGTAATGAAAACAGCTTGGTATTGGCATAAAAACAGAGATGTTGACCAATGGAATATAATTGAAGACCCGGATATTAATCCACAAACCTATGAACACCTGATATTTGACAAAGAAGCTAAAATTATACAATGGATGAAAGAAAGCATCTTTAACAATTGGTGCTGGCATAACTGGATGTCAACCTGTAGAAGAATGAAAATAGATCCTTATCTATCACCATGCACAAAACTCAAGTCCAAATGGATTAAAGACCTCAATATAAATCTGACCACACTGAACCTAATGGAAGAGAAAGTGGGAAGTAGCCTGCAATACATGGGCACAGGAGACCACTTCCTACATATAACTCCAGTAGCACAGACAATAATAGCAACAATAAATAAATAGGACTTCCTGAAACTGAGAAGCTTTTGTAAAGCAAAGGACATAGCCATTATGACAAAAAAGCAACCTACTGAATGGGAGAAGATCTTCACTAACCCCACATCAGAAAAAGGTCTTATTTCCAAAATATAAAAGGAACTCAAGAAACTAGACATTAAAATTCTAAATAACCCAATTAAAAATTGGGATACTGAACTGAACAGAGAATTCTCAAGAGAAGAATTTCAAATGGCCAAAAGATACTTAAGGACATGTTCAACTTCCTTAGCTATCAGGGAAATTAAAATCAAAACAACTTTAATATACCATCTTACACCTCTCAGAATGGCTAAAATCAAAAACACCAATAATAACCTATGCTGGAGAGGATGTGGAGTAAGGGGAACACCCATCCATTGCTGGTGGGAATGCAAACTTGTGCAACCACTTTGGAAATCAGTGTGGCGGTTTCTCAGGAAATTGGGAATCAACATATCTCTGGATCCAGCAATACCACTCTTGGGAATATACCCAAGAGAAGTCCAATCATACTACAAAAGCATTTGTTCAACTATGTTCATAACAGCATTATTTGTAATAGCTGGAACCTGGAAACAACCTAGATACCCCTCAATGGAAGAATGGATAAGAAAATGTGGCACATCTGCACACTAGAGTACTATTCAGTGGTTAAAAACAATGACATCTTGAATTTTTCATGCAAATGGATGGAAACAGAAAACACTATACTGAGTGAGATAACCCAAACCCAAAAATATGAATATGGTATGAACTCACTTATTAGTGGATTCTAGCCATTAACAAAGTACATTGAGCCTATAGTTCGTGATCCTAGAGAAGCTAAGTAATAAGGTGAACCCAAAGAAAAATATAGATAGATCCTCCTGGAAATTGGAAGCAGACAAAATCGCGAGGCAAAAGTTGGGAGCATGGGGGTGGGGGTGGGGTCGGGGAAAGGGGAAATGGGGAGAGAGAATGGAGAAGGGAAGAGCTTGAAGAAAAGGAAAAAACATGGATGATCAAAGTAAATGAGTGTTGAAAAAAGTTTGTGGTCAAGCTATATGAACTTTGTTTGATCACTGGAATCCACATGTTTTGCGGAGAAAACTATCTCCAGAGGTTATTCACTGAACTACACACACACACACACACACACACACACACACACACACACACACACACACACACACACACCTAACACACACCTCTCACAAATACAGATAAAAATAAAAAAAAATAGCCGGGTGGTGGTGGCACACACCTTTAATCACAGCACAAGAAGGCAGAGGCGGGTAGATCTCTGTGAGTTTGAGGCCAGCCTGATCTGATCTACAAGAGCTAGTTCCAGGATAGGCTCCAAAAATACAGAGAAACCCTGTCTCAAAAAAGAAAAAATTAAGAAATAGATAAATGAAAAATTAATCAACATCAAGTTCTAATCAGGGGAAATGCAAATTAAAATATAAGAATGAAATAATCACCAAATATCTGTAATATGATATATATCAAAATGAAAAAGAAAGAGAAATCCTTGCCTGGCATTAAACAATTATAAAATAGTAAAGCTATATTGAAACAGTATGAAATTATGTCAGCACAATATAGTTGCCATATAATTTTCTTATCAAGAAATTATAATATTTTCTATATGCATATAAGTATGTAAGAGACATCTTTATACAAGTCTTAGTTCTACAATATTGACAATGATTCAGATAGAGTATCAAGCCCAGTATCAATGAATGAAATAATAAAGAAATGTGGTAGTGCTGATGATAGCATCAGTCACACTAGGAAGTTAATCTTCTTCATACAGCATGAATTAATCTGGAAGACATTGTGTTACGTTAAATAAGGCAGACACACAAAGGTAAATATCACTTCACAGCACTCATATGAGCAATCAAAAGTTAATTATCTCATAGAAGTACACAATAGACTGTGGTTATGAAGGTTTACAGATTGTAACTTTGGATGAAAGTACCTCAATTTCAACTTCACAGGAGGAACCACTGAACTTATTATACATTATGATGACAATCATTTGTAATCTTTCTTTTAAAGCATGGAACAACAAATGCCTCTATTACACGACCTTTGAATGATGGTTTATTTGCCTTTCTGGGCTTGGATCCTCCTTTGATAGAATTCCAGCTACTTGCTTTCTAGAACATAGCCATCCATTCGACCACACTGGCCAGGTTTGAGGGAAAACAAGCAAGAAATTTTGCCTGCTGGAACTGCTCCTCCTGAATATGGTGTGTTTGGGCATTCTTTTTCTTTCATGGCATTTCTTTTGAATTTTCTTTCATCGTTTTTGCCATTGTTAAAAATCTTTTCCCCCTCAGGAGTCAGCTTGGTGTCCTTCTTGTGGCCTCAGGAGGAGTGCACAGTGTGACTCTCACCCCTATCAGCACGGATTGCTGTCACTGTACAGACCAGCTTGTTACTGAATGCATTGTAGATAACATCAGGGACTCCTGTTTATTGAGTACAACACTCAAAGCCACAAGAAAAGCTCCCCACATCCAATCCTATTGACTCCCTGAACTCAGACTTTGTTTAAACAGCAAAGGCCAATCTTAGTGCTGGCATGAGGTCTATCTAACCCCAACTTCTCCTTCTTGTGGCAGGGGTTTCTCTTGCCACCAGTCATGTGGTTCTGGTGACAATTGTCCCAAGATTCCCATAGCTTGGTTCTAGCTGGAAAGAGATAATATCAATTCTCCTCGAATTATTCCACAAAATAGAAGCAGAAGGAACATTGTCAAATTCATTTTATGAGGTCACAGTCACCCTAATACTCAAACCACAAAAGATTCAACAATTAATCTGAGAATTGCAGCCCAATTTGCCATAGGAACATGGATGCAAAAAATACTCAACAAATTCTTGCAAATGGAAAAAAAACACATCAAAAAGATCATCCACCATGACAAATAGTCTTCATCTCAGAAATTCAGGGATGATTCAACATATGAAAATCAATCAATGTAATCCACCAAATAGGCAAATTGAAAGAAAAATTCCACATGATCATCTCATTACAGGCTGAAAAGTCTTTTTCAAAACCTAACACCTCTTCATGATAAAAGTATTCAGAGAGATCAGGGATATGAGGAAAATACCTCAACATAATAAAAGTCACTTAAAACAAGCCAATAGCCAACATCAAATTGAATGAAGAGAAATTCTTAGCAATTCCCCTAAAATCAGGAACAAGACAAGAATTCTCTCTCTCTCTCCCCCTCTCTTAAGTACTTGAAGTTCTAGATAGAGCAATAATCTATTCTTGGAAAAATGCAAGAACAAGAATAAAATTTTCTTCTGACAGGAATGGTAACTATGTTAGGTAATTCATACAAAATAGCTGAATATGGTCATTCTAAAATTTGTTTTACTTCAAACATATATCTATATTTTAGGCACAGACAAATCAATGTCACTTAAAAATAATTTAGTTAAAACAAAATTATTTTTCCATATTCTTCTATTTTCTTTTCCATTCAAAAAAATTTACATTTCCTCCCCTTCTCCCATCTCCTCTCGCTCCCCCAATCCCTCCTCCCTCCCCCTGCTTCCTTAAAAGAGGGCATGGTGCCCTGCCCTGTGAGAAGTCCAAGGCCCTCCCACATCCATCCTGGCCTAGGAAGGTGTGCATCCAAATAGACTAGGTTCCCAAAAAGATAATACATGCAGAAGAGATAGGTCCTAGTGTCATTGTTGATGGCTTCTCAGTCTGCCCCCATTGGCAGCCACATTCAGAGAGTCCAGTTTGATCATATGCTCTTTTAGTTAGTCTCAGTCCAGTTGGATTTGGTGAGCTCCCATTAGATCAGGCACACTGTCTTTGTGGGTGGTCCTGCCCCTCAAGGTCTTAACTTCCTTGCTCATCTTCTCCTACCTTCTGCTCTTCGACTGGAACTTGGGAGCTCAGTCCATTGCTCTGATGTGAATGTGGGTCTCTATCTCCATCCATCGGACTAAATTTCTATGGTGAGGATCAAGATATTCATCAGTGTGATTATGGGACAATGCTAGTTCCGGCACCCACTCCTCTGCTGCCCAAGGTCCTAGCTGGGGACATCCCTGTGGACACCTGGGATCCCCTCTAGAGCCAAGTCTCTTGCCAATCCTAAAATGACTCCCTTAATGTAGATATCTTATTCCCTTCTCCGAAATCCACCTTTCCTCCATCTCCACCCTCCCACTCCCCCAAGCTATCCCCAGTCCTTCCCTTCTCCCTTCTCCTTCCGCCTCTCCTTCCCCCACCCCCTACCCTCACCTTTATCCCTGCCCCCGTGCTCCCAACTTTTGCCTGGCGATCTTGTTTGCTTCCAATTTCCAGGAGGATCTATATATGATGTGGAGTAAGGGGAACACTCATCCATTGCTGGTGGGAATGCAAACTTGTGCAACCACTTTGGAAATCAGTGTGGCAGTTTCTCAAGAAATTGGGAATCAACCTACCTCAGGATCCAGCAATACCACTCTTGGGAATATACCCAAGAGATGCCCAATCATACTACAAAAGCATTTGTTCAACTATGTTCATAACAGCATTATTTGTAATAGCCAGAACCTGGAAACAACCTAGGTGCCCCTCAATGGAAGAATGGTTAAAGAAAGTGCGGAATATATACACATTAGAGTACTACTCAGCAGTAAAAAGCAATGACATCTTGAATTTTGCATGCAAATGGATGGAAATAGAAAACGCTATCCTGAGCGAGGTAACACAAACCCCAAAAGACGATTATGGTATGTACTTAAAAGAAAAATTTGAACCAAATGCTATGCTATATGAATATAACCTTGGCTCTTGAAACCTTGACACAAGAGGATCTCAGTTATGAGGTCAACCTGAATTACAGTGAGAAACTTTGTATCAACAAAATTGATAGATATTTGCATTACTAACTACCAGGGATAAACACAGATGAACCTCTCAAACTTGTATATATTATGTATTAACATTGTGGAAATGCACAGTGCAAATTTAAGTTTCCAAGTGTCAATGTAGTATTTAGAACTTTTCTTTAGATAAAACTTTATATTTGATGCTCTCTTCCTGCTGGGAAGTTATGGTTTAGTGTATTTCTTATAATAAAATTCTTTAGTGGTGTAGGGATTATGCTTAAGGTTGGTTTTGCCTGCCAAGCACAGAAATGATTTAATTGTATAGTTGCTATGATTGAGTTTCTTATTCTTTCAGTGTACTTTCATGTTTTCCCTTATTTAAAGAGTATCAACACAAAACATTTTTCTTTAATAAATAAAATTTAAATGTCTTGAAAAAACTATAGTGTGTATGAGATACAATGATGTTATAGGCAGAAAGTGAAAATAGGGGAAAATCTGACAATTTACTGTTACTGTTATCAAATAGACCATATGACTCTCATTTAAACTATAATGATGTATAAATAGATCTACATAGAATATTAGTGTTTGCTTTTATTTTCTTTTTTTTATAAAAAACTTTATATAGTTACTTTGTACTGTAGTCATTTAAATAGATGATGATTTCAAACTGTTGGTTTTGAATACAATCTGAAATTGTACACAAATTTGAATGGAGTCATTTGGAAACATGGGACTACTCAGGTAATGAGACTGTTGTTTTACTTATTTTTTTTTTTAACTAGATGAACCTTTTAAAATGAGGAGCCAGTCTGAAGAATACGGTGGAAAGAACCCACTAAAGCTTATTTGGTGTAATGGGTTCAAGAAAATCCTGATAAATGGCAAACACATCTTAAAAATGAAGTACTGAAGGTGTTTAAAATGTTTGTGATGCTGTGGCAGAAAATATTTTTTATCATTTTTGAGTAATATCACTAGTGCAAGAATTAAAGACAAAGAAACATTCTTTACCTTTCAAATTTAAAATAATGCTTTGCTCTTCTTAAATTCTATGTGCTAATTAAAATGCAACACTCAGTGCCTCTCTTTGTAATTTATATATTTGTAAGACTGGTGATGTGGTCTGTGCTTCTGAGTGAGTAAGTAAAAGAATGATTTCAACATTGCCAACTAAAAAATAATAAAACTTTATAATTGCAATTGCAATGAGTCAAATATTAAGTGACTTAATTTTTGTCAGTCACAAAGAGAGTTCTACTAAAGCTGTTAACAGACAATTTGCCACTAGGATTTCAGAAGTTTACTAATAACTTTACACATTTAAGACCTCACACCAAATAGTGACTCTGTGGCACAGATGTTTTAGAGCATCTAATGATCCAAAGCTAAATTTGAAAGTGACATTTCATGCACTTTTGAAACAATTTTTGAGAAGAAAATCTTAAAAGTCTTATAAATATTATTACTTTAAAAACTGACACAAATATCAAAGTAATAAGCATATATATAAAGTATTAAATATATTTGGTACATTAATATAATGTAGTAAAGTACTGAAAAATAGAACACAAATTCTCATAAAATTTATTGACTGAAATTGATACTTGATCATATTTTCATTAATTTATTTTTATAGAATTTCCTTATGTAGGCAAGGGGCAATATAGATACTTTTAGAATTTTTCTAAAAAATTTATATACCAGGTTCAGTATTTAAAAAGTAATTATCCAGGATATATAATTCTAGAGGCACAACTTAAAGAACTTTAATAAAGCAATGTAATTTGGGGGATCAAACAAGCAAGACATTCTCATTGATATCCTGTCTGGGAGCTCATACATTTCTCAATATAGCCTGCCTGCTCACTGGTCTCAAGGAATATTCACAAAAGCTAATGAAATTTCATCATTACAAACATCTATGATTAAGGCCAACATACCCTATAAACCCCTGTTGAACTTGGCACTGGGGCTGTAAGCATGATGCCGAGATAATTTGAATCAGGGTAGGAGTATTTTGTTTTGTCTTTAATGAGGTTTTGGTTTGAAAGAACATGTGCTTATAAAATAATGGGATGTTTTTTTTTTTTAAATCTGGTCTCACAAGACTTATAAAACTGCTTATAAAATTACGAAGCTGATGCATCCAATATGTTGAGCATAAATAAGTTGATGACCTCACCATACTCTTGTTAATGATATTAAAGAGATCCAATATGCAATTGTCTTTTTTTCTGAATGAAGGTTGTCTTCCCTAAGATGTATCCATATTTGGAACACAATTATACAGGTTAAAATTTCCTGTCAGTTGCCTTAAGTATTTTATGCCTCTCTTTGTACTGATTCATTTAATATTTCAGGTTTCTTTATGGGAGAGGATTCCTAATCATTTCCTTTGAAATAAAAGGACAACTCAATTTCATCACATATCCCTAAGAATGAAGAAAGATTAACTTTAGAATTCATGAGAAAATATTTTTAATCAGTATTTGTAATTTGTGTAATTTTATATCTTATTTAAAAAAATGCTTCTTTAATATTCTATTCCAGAGAAAAAAGGAGTTGGTTTTCATATGAATAAGCGAATTGTCACTAAAAACATCATTGATAAATAATCTGCATTTTTTAATATATAGGGTCATCCTTGTTTTCTGGCTTCCCTGGGATTGTGGACTGTAGGCTGGTTATCTTTTCCTTTATGTCTAATATTCACTTATGAGTGAGTACATACTGTGTTTGTCTTTCTGGGCCTGGGTTACCTCACTCAGGATGTTTTTTTTTTCTAGTTCCATCCATTTGCTTGCAAATTTCATGATGCCTTTTCTTACCACTGAGTAGTAGTCCATTATGTAAATGTATCATATTTTCTTTATATATTCTTTGGTTGATGGACATCTAGGTTTTTCCAGGTTCTAGCTATTATGAATAATGCTTCTATAAACACAGTTGAACAAATGTCCTTGTGGTATCATTGTGCCTACTTTGAGTATATGCCTAAGAGCGGTATTGCTGGATTTTGAAGTAGATTGGTTCCCAATTTTTGAGAAACCATCATACTGACTTTCAAATTGGCTGACAAGTTTGTACTCCTACCAGCAATGGAGGAGTGCTCCCCATACTCCACATATTCTCCAGCATAAGCTGTCATCATGATTTTGACATTAGCTATTAGATATAAAGGAAAAGATAAACAAGCTAAATACATAATCCCAGAGAAGCTAGGTAAAAAGGATGTAGACAGAAATTTCTTTTCCTTCCAGTCCTGCAGCCATTCAGTTCCAAAGCAACAAACAGAGGCTTATATTCATTATAAACCGTTCGACTTATTAGCTCAGACTAATTATTAACTAGCTCTCACAACTTAAATTAACCCATAATTCTTGTCTATGTTTAGCCACATGGCTTGGTACCTATTCTCAGTAAGGCATTCTCATCTTTCTTCCTCTGCATCTGGTTGGTGACTCACTCTCTGCCTTTACTCTTCTCAGAATTTTTTTTTTGTCTGGTTGCCTCGCCTTTACTTCCTGCCTGGTTACTGACCAATCAGCGTTTTATTAAACTAATACAAGTGACAAATCTTTACAGTGCATAAGAGCATTATCCCACAGCAAGGGGCACACATGGAAGGCACCAAGAAGGAAACAGGGGTAAACTGGGAGTGGGTAGAAGAGAGGGAATAGCAGATCGGAACTTTAGGGATCAAAAAGACCAAGTTAGGAGAGGAAAGAAAGGGGAGATGTCTTGATAGAGGAAGGCATTATGGTGCTAGAGGATTTCCTAGGAATCCACAAGAATGTCCCAGATAAGACTCCTAGCAGCCAGGCGGTGGTGGCGCATTCCTTAATCCCAGCACTCAGGAGGCAGAGGCAGGTGGATCTCTGTGAGTTCTAGGCCAGCCTGGTCTACAAAGAGCTAGTTCCAGGACAGAACATTATAGAGAAAACCACAGAGACAGCTGACCTGGGCTTGTAGGAGGTCACAGGCTGTGAACTGAGAGTTGGGGAAGTTGGGGAACCTACATGGGATTGAACAAGACCCTGTGAATATACCCATATTTAATAGTTAATGTGGTTTGGTCTGCTGAGGGGATCCCTGACAGTCGCACCAAGACCTATCCCAGGTACATGAACTGATTTTTTCGAGGCCATTCCCAAATGTGAGATACCTTGCTCAGCCTCTATACAGGGGAAGGAGGGGTTCGTCCTAACTCAAGCTGGTATACCAAAACTTGTTGATTCTCCAAGGAAGACCTTATGCTCTCTGAGAAGTGGGTAAGGAATGGGAAGCAGGTAGTTGGGGTGGGGGAAGGAGTCAGCGAGGGAGGGGGAATTGATGTCAGTATGTAAAAAGAAAAATAAAAATTTTAAAATAAAAACATATGAAAAAAATCATGAAAAAGAAGGGCAATATATAACATTTGGGGAAGCTCTGGATACCTATGTGAGTGCTGGTGAAATAGCTACTCAATTCTTGTAAGCCATTGAGCTATATACTTATGTACTATTTACTGATATATAGAAAGTCATATTCTGTGGATGTTTTATCTTAATTAAAATATCCTTAATGTCTTATTTCATATATAAAAACCATAAATACTTAGAAATACAAAAATTATTTCTTTAAGTGCTATAAAACATCAAAAAACCTTAAAGGGTTTGCAATTTAAGCAGAGTGTATATTCAATAATGTCAATACTAGGTAAATTGCCCATCAAATGTATACATATAGAATTTATATTTATTTTGTCATTTGTGTTCTATGATTCATGAATTTTCTGTTAGCATTATCAGGAGTTGGGAAATAAAGTGACATGCTACGAGGGTCATTGCTGTTAAACTTTTGAAAGTTAGGGAATTGAATATAAATATTATAAAATTTCACATGAAATCACACTCATATAATTGACTGTGAGAAAACATATTTGCACTAGTACTAAGAGTAAAGAAAGTTTCAGTTTTATTTTTATGTCAATGAATCTCCTAAAAGTCATTTTTATCTAACTATATATCGGGTTTATTTCAGAGTAAAAAACAATTGCTTTCTTTTGGATATGCTTTTAATTCTTAATACATTTAATTTTTTCCCCACACTGGTGAAAATGAAATAAAGTAGTTGCCTGTATAATCTTTGTTCCTTAAATGGGGATAAGTTGCAGTAAGTGAAAAATATACAATGATTAGAAATTAAGAGGCTTCTTAGAACCAGGTTGTGTTTCAATTTCTCATCTATATTCACTTTTTATAATTTAGCACTATTTTTGCAAATCATTAGTTCTCCTCTTTATCAAAGATTTTCATTCTCTCCCACAGCTCTGTGGTGTTATTGATAGCTAAGCTTGCGAACTTTAAAGCTCTCCTCTGATGCAGGAGAAAGGGAAGGTACACAAAAGTATGGCTAAAGGGGAGGAATTTTTGGTTCTCTGCAACTCTATCATATTCTTTTCCTGCTTGTTAGGGGTCATATTACCTAACTCTATACATCATTTTATCCCCTGCTTTTAGTGTAAAAAATATAATAATGTAGCTTTATAACAACAATGGCATGTTCTGTTAAGAATTATAGTAAGTAAATAATGTGTTATGTAGCTAATCTATGTGAAATGGAATATTTCCTTTCAGAAGGAGTGAGGAGTCTCATAAAGAAACTTATAAACTCTGGAAACATAAGAGTCATAAACTTACAATTATGGTCTAATAAGGATTCTTAAACATTTCTACCATTCATCAGGCTGTACTCTAAGATTGTACAAGCCATGAACAAATGCAGGAAGGGAGCAGAATCTCTGCTTGAGCCACCTACAATCTGGGCAGAGAGCTCCAAGAACATAGCTTTCACACTCTTGCCAGTAGCCACAATAAACTCAATGGTTTATCAATATAGCGAAAGATGGAAGAGTTTAATTGGCCTGGGTAAGTTGGCATTATTCATGTCTCTCCAGTGAAGGTGCATAACATGAAATTGACTTCGATTGGGCAATTATTCCAAGATATAAGGATTATAATGTTGTAGTTTAGGCAGAGTGAATAATTTTATTCTCCCCACAGTTATTTATGGTATTACTCAAGGAACGTACATATATATTTTATAACAAAGGGATGTTAAGTGTATAGATTGAATTAGTACCATTAGTCATTTAAGGATAAATATCTTGGTTTCTCTGGGTGGCTCCAGACTCTGTGGTGAGTAGAGGAGGAAATAAGATGCAGAAGAGCTGAGAAACAAACACAACTACAAGAGGAGTGTCAGAATGACAAGACAGAGGGACTTCTGAGCCATTCTACAATGACTTTGAAGAAGGAAAAGGACCAGGTACTAAAGAATGCAAGTGTCTCTGCGGATTGGAAAATCGAGGAAAGTTATCTTTCCCTACTGTCTCCAGATTGGGGCCCAGTTAGCTGAGAGGCATCTTGATTTTTGCTCAGTGGGAGCTATTCACAGCTGCCATCAGAGCTCAGAGATAGTATATTTCTGTGCTTTGCGACTACAAAATGTGTAGTAATTTGTTTTAACAGAGTGGGAAACTCATGCAACTGCTCTGAGCTATATTTTCGAAGCTGCAAAATCGGTCCACTGCCACAGTTAACTCTTCAAACCACATGGGCACAGCTGGGCAGGAGAACAAGTGTTGAGCAATTTTGTACAAAGCTGGGAAAAGAATCTCAAACTCCCTCCAATTTATGAAATATAAAACATCTCTCTACCAGAACACTGATGTTGGAAAGCAGAGATTATGCTTCACTGTGCACTGTGGGATAGCTGGCACAACAAAAATTGGTTCCAACCAGAGCCCCTAATGCTGTCACTGAGGCCTGAAAGGCACCTGCTCACACATCGTGTGCTTTAGTACCTCTGTCTCTGTTATCCGGCAGTGAGTCAGATCGTCCATCCCGTGCCAGTCCATGGCAGCTCTAGTATCATTCCCAGCAGATCAGGCACTAGGAGCAGAAGGTCTCTGTACACTTCCAATAACTTCCTGCTATTTTAATAAGGGCTACAATGAAAAAAGATGTGCCACGGAATATGACTGAAGATGCAATTAATTCTGGCTGCCACAAATGAGAATGAAAATCCAAGCGAGAGAAAAGCTTGGAGACTTCTTTTTCTGTTACCTATAATTGTGTTCTCTCAGGATACAAATTAACAAAGGAAAAGAGCACCAGGATCAAACATGTTGGAAAACAGCTTAAAATAGTGCTGCCAGAGCTGGCACAAGCTCGGCCCGTCTCTGGCACTCAAACGCCAACAACTGAAATGGAAGCCACAGAGAGAGGAACTTCACACGGGGAAACTGAACTCTGAAAAAAATTGTTCATTCATGGATTGGCAAGAAGCAGATGGAGGAGACACAGTATGTAGGAGGAAATTCCAGGATGAGTGTCAGTAATTGCTGAACTACAATTTTAATGAAGAAATTTATAGAATTTATAGGTCTACGTACAAAACATATACATTAAGGAAACAAATAAGTTCGTTCGAAAGCCATATATTAATCATCCCAAACAAGAAAGGCTACCTTTGCCATAGGAGGCTGGAGAGTAATATGATCATTAGATTAATTGCACCCTTCCAAACAGATCAGTTGGTGTAGCCTGTCCGAACAATTTTTCCCCGGTATTCTTTTGCCATCAGGCTAGTCACATGAGGAATATTAGTCTGGGATAAAATGTCTTAGTTGAATCTACAAGCCTGTATTTTTTCCCCAGGTTCAAAACACCAGGGAAGTGAAAGTGACATTTATGGATTTTGTAACTTATTTTTGCTGTCTCTGATTATTTCAGAATGAATGGAGTTATGGAAATATGGGACCTTCTGACATCTCATGACTGATGAACTATGGCTCTGATTTTTATGATGATTGATTTTATTTTCAATTGTTTTGATTTCTGAAAATTTAAACACTCACTTAGCATGAGATTGATAATGGTTATTTGTCATGTATGAAATCTGACTTAGATTTATGGACTTGTTTGACATATTTCAGACCTTCTTGCATATGTGGACTTCTATTATTTTGTGCATATATGAAATAAACAAGATTAACATGAGAGGGCAAGTGCTAATTATGGCACCACCAGTTGTGGTGATAGAAAAATTATGGTTTATTACACAATCCCAAAAGAATGACGTCTATGCATAAAAAATCATATGTGTATTTTCTAAATGATCCCTTTGAGCAATATCACATTAATAAAAGAAGTATAGCTCTGAAAGAGTGGGATAGTATCACATCCTTGAGTAAGTTTTAAGACCGTTGCTTACATAATTAAAAGATGTAGGAATTTCTACTTGGTCCCAGTGATAGGCAGGCACTTTCTATTTGTGGTATTTATAAATGCCCATATGAGTTCATCAACATTGAAATGCTTTTCCCCCCACCTTCAGTTGAAATAATCAGAGAAATTTTGAATTGGGGCTGACTTAAATATTATCCTTTCCCATTGCAATAGGCTGAAGTAGAAATTAGCAACACTTGTGTTTCTAGTAAGTCATCATCCACTATGTGCTTCACATCCTACTAGAGACAGGAACTCTGAGCTTCATGAGTAAGATCATTGCACTGCTTAACAGATCCATCATCTGAAACATTCTCCACTGTCATGATGAGGATTTATCTTACAAACGTCTGCCCGTTTTCATTGTTGCTACTGTTTTTATCTGGCCTTGAAGTTCTAACGCTGTGCTGTAGAACTCTTACAACAGCACCCTCTTCTTTGTCTCCACACGGTTTCGTTATCCAGTCCTTGTTCCTTTGACATGCGCTCACTCAGAATTATGGGTGTGTTAGTTACCAGCTTTTAATCAGCACATTTCAACATACTTTAAAACTTGGGTTAAGAATATATCTGTTTTTTCTATCGTAACTCTAATGTTATTAGCTTTTACTCTTTTGGCCATTCCAATCCCAGTGATTCACATAGTTTCATTATTGTTTAAATTATCTTTTCTTTTGATCCTCATAATAGACATACTGGGCCTTTTGGGTCCGCTGTCATTCTTTAACAAGAACAGCCTCCTCACTCCCTAGACCCAGGAGTAATTTGCAATTGTTTTTAAACTAAAACTGAAACTTTCCTCATTTCCTTTATTGACAATAACAGGGTGCTTTGTAAGAGTATTTTGTTTTTTATTGTCTTCTATATACTGTCTTAACTATTCCACAGGAATAGCTGAACATGCTTTTGGATTGTCACTCAAGTTATATATTTAATAAAATGCATTTTTATTGATACTTTGAAAATTTCATACAATGTGTTTGGTAATATTCACACTTCCTCCCCCAACTTTTCCATATCTCCAGACCTATTCAAGAAAACTAGCTTTGCACTATACCATATTGATATCAAGGTGTAGCAAGAAGTCATCTGGACTATTGCATTTTCTTTTTCCTGTATTGTTAGGATATTTGCAGTGCAATACTCAAAATGCTACTAGCTTCATAGATATTCGAGGATTCATTCTTGTAGCCATGCCTTCATTTCTCTATCACTTTATAAAATGTCAAACAGAAATCAAATTGAGCAACAGGAATAAGTTTGAAACAGTCATAGAAGAGAGAGAAGAGAGAGAGAGAGAGAAAGAGAGAGAGAGAGAGAGAGAGAGAGAGAGAGAGAGAGAGAGAGAGAGAGAATAGAGAGAATATAGGTAGTTGGCTACTGGGATTGTTCTTACTTTAAAGTCCCAAACAGTCACAGTCTCAGTGTTGATGGCTACAAGTATCTGCTCTATTTCTACAAATCTTGAGAATTTACATTTTAATAGGAAATCTGTTATATTTAAGAAATCAGGGACACAAGGAAACAAATGAAAGTTTAAGAAAAATACTAAAAAATACATTAAGAAAGCATTTTAATAGAATATGTTAATAGTCAGAGGGTTGAACAGTAGAGTTGATCAACCCAAGGAGAGATTCAGTTGCAAACTAAAACATATAAATGTAGGTCAAAGGATGAAAGAAAAAATAAAAAGGAGGAAAGAGTAATCTTCCATGAGAGCAGCTTCAATTAGAGGCTGGAAGCATGGAACTTTGCTGTGTAGACCTTGTGACAAGAATGTTCTTTCTCTGATTATGCTGTTTATGTAATGGTGAACATAAGGAGGAATGTAGGTAGATAAGCAGAAGTCTGTATTTGAAAAAAGAGGAATTTCCCATGAAAAGCTGATGAGGGAACAGCATACCATTATTGAGACTACTCCAGATATGCCCAATGACTCTGGGCATAGTTTCAATATGTTAGCATCTTCCAATCTTCACATTAATCTTCTCAGTCAGGAACAAGGCTGCATTTTGTTTTATTTTTTTCCCTACTTTTCTTTCTAAAGATATTAAAGACTGGCTTAGTAACTAACTCATTTCATTTCCCACAGTGAGGCCTGATATTTAGGTTTGGCTTAACTCTATGACTCAACCATTTTGCTATAATTGTTTGGAAAGGTTGCATGACTAATGATGACAAATACATAAGACACATAGATATATTTAACTAAAACTATGGAGGTTTTCAGTAGAATGTGACTGATTTTTGCAATCAGCCAAGGCTTAGCTTTCTGTAATTTAGATGATGAGGAGGATGCGTTAGGACTTCTTAGATATGGTATTCAAATTAAGAGTAAAAGAAAGGAGCAATGGTCATTCTGAATTGTCATGGGGAACTAGGAAAAAATGAACTGAATTTATTAATTCAACCAGTGTACCAGCGTGAATGTATTTTGGGTATTTGCTGTGGTTTGCAATGTGACTTTGTTTTCTCCATAAAATTTAAGGAGGCTCTTGACCAAGTATCTCTTCGGCAAAATAGACCATGAAAACCCAAATACAAGCTACATACCAAACCAAAAGGACCAAAAGTATTCCTGGACTACAGAAGCAAGTATGCTTTGGACACTATTACTATTTTCTATTTTTGCCTTTGTCACTGTTTTTTCTTTGTTTGTTTTGGGTTTGTGTTTGTTTGTTGTAAGAGAGTTTTTCTATGCAGTCTTGGAACTCAATTTGTGGACCAAGCTGGCCTCAAAATCAGAGATCAACCTCAGTTATGGGTATAATTTATTGGGTATCATTTATTTTTGTTAGGTTACAATTTCCTAAGATTTATTTTTATTACTTTTAATTATGAACATGTGTGTGATGGAGGGTGCGTAAACTCTAGTATCATAGATGCTAGAGGCACAGGAACACTCCTGAAATTTGAGTTACAGGTTGCTGCAATCCACTGGTTGTTGGTCTGGGGAACTGAATCTGGGTCCTCTGAAAACATGCTACTAACTGCTGAACCATCACTTCATTGCCTCGTCACTGTTTAAGAATACTGTTTAGGGCAAAATCATCCACACACACTTTTGTATATGTTTTATGGTCTCAAAAGGTGAAAATATGTTTTAACCCGTGTATTTCTCCTGACAAAAGAATCACAGGGTAGAAAATATAATTTATAACAAAATTAGAAGTAGCAGATTTTGAATTGAAAAATGCACCTACATAAGTGAAAAATGAAATAATCAGAGCATAAAGGGAGACTGTATAAAATTTAGTAAATAGGAGATTATGTCTTAGAGAAGTGAATTTTTTTCAACTTTCAGTTTGTGAAAAATGCTTAGGCTTTTTGTTTGTTTGTATTTATGTTTGTTTGTTTGGGGTTTATTTTTAGAAAGCAGGAGCAATTACTAACAGAATATAGGGCAACCTAAAAGGATATTAGCTTCCGGTAATATCATTAACTAGAGCCTCTTCCCATGAGTGAGGCATTATTGTTGAAGTCTGGGAATTGTAGTCCTTACATATAGACATGGCTACTCTGAGCTTTCCTAGAACTGAGACTATAATCTTTGCATTATTTGTCTTTAGTTCATCCCTTTCTTTCTATCTCAGAAGGTTGTTTTCTTTTATTTCTCTCATAGGTATTATTTTCCAAACCTTGAAATTAGATATATGAATTATCCTGTACAAGGATCAACATCAGTGGAAATGATAGTAGAATGCAATTAGGTAGTTGACTTAAATGTGGAGAACTTAATTTATTTGTCTTTTTTGTTTTTTATCTCATTCCTTCCTTCTTCCCTCCCTCCCTCCTTCCCTTCCTGCCTTCTTTACTTCCTTCCTTCCTCTCTTCCTTCATTCTTTCCTCTCTCCCTCCCTCCTTACCTCCTTCTCTTTATTTCTTTCCTACAGCCTTTTTCCTCTCCTTCCCTCCCTTCCTTCCTCCCTTCCTATGACCTGACCTCAAGCAACTCAGGCTGGACATGAACACCTCTTCCTTCTGTACAATTAGAGACAAGTGATGCTACTTCCCATTCTTTGTTGTTTTGTTTTTGTTTTCATTATTACTATATGAACTTGCTTCTCTTAAACAGGAAAACTGAAAATCACTTTTTTAGTTACCAAAAGATTGTATCATTAATATATATAGCACCCAATAACTTAGGAGTAACTGAAAATAATTGATTTTTGTTTTTGTTTGTTTTGAATCAAAAGGTTGTATATGGAACCTTGAGCAAGTAATCAGAAATCTTAGAAATGTACACATATTATTTTTGAAGTAAAAAGAAAAGATATGCATTTTATGTATAAGTTGGGGTGAACTCAGTGATCATAAAACATATGGTAGAAACTATTAGGATATAAATTCAATGGATAATGAAGAAATGGAATATTGGGAAATTCATAGTCTTTGCTATAGAAAACATTGACTATTTGGTAAAGCACAATTTATGAAGTATAACTACATCTTTCAGGACAATATATGGGAGGGATTATTTTTATTATTGATTTGGATGGAAATTGTTGATTATCCATCTTTGTAAAGACAGCATTAATTTTACATTTGCCCATATGTAGATGTTTATCCAGAAATTTCTCAGTTGGATTTCATATGTAACATGTGATCAGTAACAATGAGGGCATGAAAAAAGTTAACTCAAGAGAGAAATGGTGATGATTAGAATTCTAGAAGTACTAATGTCGATGGCATAATATGTAGGGATGATCTAGAGTAATCAATCATGTGTCCAACAGTTTGTTATCTAATACTAGACTTGCAGACAGCACTTACAAAATACAGGTACCTGAGGAATGACTTCACTTCGATGTATTATTTTATATATATATATAGGTGAATAGAAGTAAGATATAAATGAATAATTTATATTCATATATATAGTATAAATGATAGAAGTGCATTGTTTTATATAAAAACATTTTCTTATGGTTCCAGCTACTTGGGAATTATCTAAGATTGTATGTGCATCATGATTAAACTCTACATGAGTCATAGCATTGTACTTAGCACATAAAATACTCTGCTAAGTAGATCTTAATGATATTAATTATGTTTTCTGTACATGCCAATTTTATGTCACAAATAAGTTTCAACAAGATTAATCTCATTTACTTAATAGAAATTCAAAGATAAATAATTACATTCTACTAAGTAAGGTTGTTTTGGTAAATTGATTTTATAAAAATGGATATCTTTAGCAAACAAAATGTATTTCAAAATCAAATAGCATTCAATATTTTTGTTTGGGTTGCATGATGGGAATCGGTTATTAAAAGAATCACTGTGTGCTTGAACAGCAATCTTATTAGCAGTTTCATGAAATTTTTAATCCCTGAATGAGATTCTGCCTAAATCATGATTTAGTATCAGTATCATATCAATACTCTCTAACATTGCACAGTGAGACAGAGGCTTACAGGGTCTTTTTGTTGTTATTATGTTTAAAGGAGGAAATGTTATGACCCAAGTACATTGAAATGATACATAGAAAAGTCAAAATCAAGCATAATACTTGTGAGAGTTTATATATATATACATTCATTTAAAATTCTTTTTTCTTTTCATATGGTATTAGAGTTTCAAAGTCAAAACTTTTTTAACTTTATAACTGTATTTTTAATGTTTTCATTAACTTCTTCAGAATTGTTCATTTGGCATTCTTTAAATATGATTGTTCAAGCAAAGGCCTTCCCTTTCCTTATAATTTTTGTGCTATGTTCATCTTAAGTTTATTTTCCCATTTTCTGCTCTAACACTGCATATCAATTCAAAGTAGTTTATCTGAACTGCTAATGAATGGATCATGTTTATATACATATAAGATATACATATGCATATAACTCAATATAAATTTATATTTGATATTTATTTTCTTTAATTTCAAGAAACTGTATTTATCAAAACATTATTTTATGCCACATATTTTGTCACTTTAAAAATGTAGTTCAAAAATAATATATAGTTTTTTCCTTTCCAGTTTTATTTCAGGCTAATTGCACCTTAATAGAATATATAATATATTTCTCACTTTTACAGCAAACACACAGCCCTATAAGCGAACTCCTGTTCTCTTTACTCCTTCCGTGTTTGTGAATCAGTAAAGAAAAGCACCCACTAAAATTGATACAGGAAAGGATCAAAATACAACTGTGCTGTTAAGTGAAATTTTCTCTTTTTTCTTTTTCTCTAGAACATCATTATCTAAGTTTTATTCCATCTTTTGGGGGTGTCAACACTAGGAATTACTGAGCCCAGATCTGAAAGTCATACTCCATCATGTACTCATAAGTACTCTAATACTCATTAGCTCTCTATTTCTTGTGCTATTTAATGAAGAAGGCAGATGCCAATAAGAATGTGACTGAAATCTGTGATGTGTAAGAAGGATAAATGGGCAAGCACATGCTATTCTATCTTCTCCTTAGCCTATAAATAGGCTTACAAAATAACCATGGGCTTCATCATGGTAGTAAGTGCAGATGGATTTGACTATGTTCTTTGTGCCAAGCCCTGTCATATCAGCCCTTACAATTCTTAGTGATGTAGGAGTTATAAAACACAGATCCAGCCTGCTTTCCAAACTCTTTCATACAGATAGTTGATTAATGTTTATACAGCTCATAAAATGTGTTTGGATCCATTCAGAAATAAAGGACCATTCACTCACTATCAAAAGTCTGGCTGGAAATTACACTGTGGGATCTCCCTTTTCATTATTGTCCATTGGCCACCAGTCCGTGGGGGACAAAGGGAGCAGAGGTAACCTGCAGAACTTTGTACAGGGCTTTGACTGGGAGTCTGTTTCAGTGTTACAGCTCAACTTTGTTTCAGAATAAGAGGAATATATAGGATGGGGACAGTCACTTGAACTTCACGTAATTTGCATTCGACAGCACGGTCCTATCATAAAGCTAGAGCACAATATCCAATTATCATACAGACAGCAAGTGGGTAGCATTTGTAGGGAATCATGTCAAAGGTCACAGTTAAGATAGGACAGGCATCCACATTCACGGAGAGCTTTCAAATAAGGTCAGGCATCTGGCATCCAGAGTAGGGACACTATCCAAATCGGGTAGAGAGGAAGTCTTGCTGCACAGGAAGTCCTCCATCATGCCAAGCTCAGAGAGCTATCCTGACATGTGGCGAACTGCAATTTTAAATACAGGGTACTTCAACATTACACTTTGTAATAAATCCATGTGTTATTTTCATTCTGTCCTCTGTATTATTTCCATAACTTTCAAGGAAATATTTTATCTTCTATTCAAGGTTGTATTAAAATTTCCACGTAGGAACCAGGAATTAATTTAAATGCACATATTTAAGTAGAACTGTGATATAGTTAAAAACATTGCCATTACTCAGTGGTCAAGCTCAACAAGGGATAACTTATAAACATTATTTAGTATGACATTTATTATATACACTAATATTTATATAATTTTATATATGATAATGTATATCATATTATACATAAATAATCCAATATTGATTATTTAATATCAAAACATTTTTATTTGTATTAACATAACAATAATGTGACCTATATGTACATAGACAATACAGAAGACTAAATGCTAAACCAAAAACAACTCCAAATTTGTTGCATTTTTTTCCTAAAATAATGAGGGAAATAATGTTAAAGAATCATTTAGAGAAAAAAGCTAAATAAAATGGAGGAAAGGTTAATATTTATTTAGATCTTCCTGGTACCAATTTTACAGTTATGAGGGAAATGGGAAAATAACAGAAGAGGTCATTGAAAGTGATGTTTACAAAAACAGCAGGAAAAACCTGGAAGGCCCACGTCAAAACACATGCAGTAAACCTTGCTCTTTTTACTCCTCCAGTGTGTGTGAATCAATAAATAAAACGGCTACTAAAATTGTTACAGGAAAGAGTCAAGATGACAACTCTGCAGTCCAGTGAAATTTTCTTTAATTATGTTTCTAACGTTATCTATATCTCCATTAGCTATCTATGCATTCGTTTATCTGTAACTGAAGTATGACTTTATGGAAAGATGTTGGAAGATTCTAAGTTGTCCATTTATCGTATTTTCTGTATTTTTATCTATGTCCAATGCTTTTCACCATTGTAGCTTATGGTGTTATTAGAATGCCTAGAAATGGAGTGACGAACTTAGGCATACAATTTTAGATGTTCTCCAACCTACCTGTTTCATTATGTTTCTGGACATATAAAGTGTCACAGTTATGCACGACCTTTACATACATATTCAATTGTTGTTCACACAAGAAAAATATTGTGAGAAGTATTTGTGAACGTTTGAAAAGAATGTAATAATAAACAGTTAAGAAAAGTACATAAAATGTTTAGAGTAATTATGATTTAGAAGGTTATACACATGTGAAAATATATGAAATGTCATGCTTAATGATGGGTGGGTATTTGTAACAAAATATGAGTAAATAAATGAAAATATAATATAAATTTTAATATATATATATGCTCTGTATACTCACAGACTTACCAGAAATCAAAATATCAATTCAATTATATTTTAAATGTGTATGCGTGTGTGTGTAAAATGTATGGGAAAGTGCCTAGTTGTGCACAAGGCAGAGGAGGATGTCAAGGGTGCTGCTTTCACATTCTGCCTTTTTCGTTTGAGATAGAATCAGTAACTGAACCTGGACTCTCTCCGTTTCAGGCGAGGATGGCTAGACAGCAAGGTCCAGCAATGTTCCTGTCTCTACTCACATAACCTTTGGATTAGAGAAGCATTAGACACTGGTAGCTGCTTCTTATGTGGGTTTCAGGTCTTCACGCTTGAACTGCAGGCACTCTTACACACTGACACATTTCAGCATGCCCTGTAATGGTGCTTTTCTTTGATTTTATAACTTTAAGTGTCTCACAAAGAAATTATGTTACTATATACCAAAAGTAAAAGTCGTTGCAGAAATTTGGGCTGAATGTCACTATCTTTAAAGGGTTTTATGCTAATCAGTGTAAGAAAAGTGATAGGATATTTTGTCATTGAACTGAACATATAATTATAGAAGAAAGAAGAAATAGGAAAATAGGAAATGTAGTTAGTTCCCTGCAGATGTATGAATTTCTTAACTACTAGAATATAGCTAAAGAGCCTTTTGTGGTTGGAAGATAGATTCATAATTTAGGAGTGAGGATGTTGGAAGCTACATAGAAGTCATTTGACTTCCAGCAGGAATAGATGAGCACAGCCATTGTATTGTCTTGTGGCTGAAAGTATTGCCTGGAGGAAGTAACCCTGAGTAATTTCCACGTGCCGTGTTTATGTTGTGGCCTGCTGGAGAGCTTTTCTCTAAATACCATCATGAGTCTGAGTGCCAGCAGGCTCCCTGTCCTGATGCAAGTTTCTGGATGCCAGATTCACAGATTAGCCATGCAGGGTACATATTGACTTTTGATGAGCATCTCACTAGCTATGCTATTTCAACCCCATGCAACTACCAAGGGGTTGAACACACACACTTACACAAACACACACACACACACACACACACACACACACACACACACACACACAAAGAGAGAGAGAGAGAGAGAGAGAGAGAGAGAGAGAGAGAGAGAGAGAGAGACTGAGTTGTTTCTGTGAGAACCCCAAAGAACTTAGACTGCTATATTCTTAACTAGATTGCAAATTTTAATAGTTTAATTTAGACATGTAATGAAGGAAGTGGGTAGGAATAATGGAAAACGAGGGTTAGTTTATTTTTTCACTTCTCATAAGTACCAAAATAGTTTTGATAAAGCCACAACAGTGTTGCACATATAAATGAGAAATCATAATGCATGTGCAATAGTCCTTGACTTAAAATCTTTGAATCCATTTGAAACAAATCCCTTGAAAATGTTCTTATTTAATTCATCGATTTTAGGTTACTACTTTAAAAAATGAGATTGATCCATTTATATGGTTTCAGGCCTTAAACTAGGTCAGTTTGGAGGACTGAGGTGAAGCATCCATCACAGTTCATATAGTTGTTTCCTTACTTCTACCTGTCTTCATTCAGTTCTATGGTCAGTGTGGCATACAGAACTTAGTTTCTAGATAAGCTACTCAGTATCTAGATATTTATTAGTTTGGATTTAAAATTTTTGTTTTTAATATAATGGAGTAATATTAACTATATAAATCATAACTGATTGAAAATATATACCACAAAATAGTAGAAGTTCTATACTATCTTATTTAATTTATAAGTAATCAGAACACTTGGAAAGTGATATATGTTATCAGAGATAACAAGTAAGTTACCAAAAGCACTAAAGTGGTCACAGGGAAAAGGCAGATAGACTCAAGATTTTTGCCAACATTTTCTCTTCTTTTCTTTCTAGTGGCCAACTGCAGTATCATACAGATTTGTACTTTCTAGTGGTCTCCTGGATATGACATATTTCTCTGATTCCGGGTTTCTTTCATGGAAGTAAAAGTTTGCTAAATCAATTCTCTATAATCTAGAGTCATTTGAGGGTAAAGGTTTTATCGAGTCATTAACAGTTAGCTTCATTGGAAAGTAAGGCAAATGTAGGGTATTCCATGCTTGTCCTTCAAGAAAAAATGTTTTCTATTATACTCTTTATATTCTTTTTTTATTACTTTATTAATACTGGGAATCAAAATTTCCACTTCTTCCCCTTTACCTGCTTCCCTTCCACTCCCCCAGATGTCCACAAGGATGTCCCCAGCTAGGACCCTGGGCAGTGCCTGAACTGGTCTTGTCCCATAGTTAGAATGGTGACTATATTGAATATCACCATAATAGAACCTCCGTCTGGCAACAGATGGAGATAGAGACAGAGTCCCACATGGGAGTACTGGACTGAGCTCCCAAGGTCCAATTGAAGAACAGAAAGAGGGAGAAAATGACCAATGAAGTCAGGACCATGAGGGGATGATCCACCCACTGAGACAGTGTGCCTGAACTACTGGGAGCTCAGCAAAACTCTTTATATTCTTAATAAAGCAAAAATCATTTTTATTTGATTTTTACTTTCTTTTGTAAACACCTTAGCAAAATCCTGAAGGCAATCTCAAATTGTACTTTAGATTTTTAAATAAACATTTATTATCTCTTTATTTTATTGAGTAGATTTAGATTCTCTTCTCATACAGTGTATCCTGGTTATCGTTTCCCCTCCCTCTAGTCATCCAAGTTCCTTCCCACCTTCTCTCCCATTCAGATCCACTCCCTTTCTGTCTCTCATTAGAGAAGAATAGGCTTCCAAGAGACAGCAGCCAAACAAAACAAAATAAAATATAATAAAACAAAGCAAAAACTATCATATTGAAATTGGACATGACAACCGAACAGGAAGAAAAGATTACAAAACGCAGGCAAATGAGTCAGGTCCTCTGTGTATGTAAAAATACTAAACGAATAGCTACAATACATACACAGAGGATCTGGCTCAGACCAGTGTAGACTCTGTGCTTGTTGCTTTAGTCTCTGTGAGCTCATAAGCTTCTTGCTTAGCTGATTAAGAAGACTTTGTGCTCCTGGTGTCCTCCATCCCCTCCAGCTCTTAAATTTTTCCACCTCTTCTATGGATATGGTGGTTTGAATAGGTATGGCTCCCATAAACTTGTGTGTTTGAGTGCGTGCCACTCTTAGGAGGTAATAACTTGTTGGAGTAGGTGCGGCCTTGTTGGAGGAAGTGGGTCACTGTGGGGGTGGATTCTGAGGTCTCAAATTCTCAAGCTATGCCCAGTCTGGGACAGAGTTTGCTTCTGCTGCATAATATCAGGCTGCGGGTCTCTGTATCTGGACAAATCTGCTACTGGAGGAAACTTCTTTGCTGATGATTTGGTAAGGCACTGATCTATGAGTATAACAGAATCATTTTAATTTATTTGTTATTTACTTAAAGTATTCTAGACACGTCATGTTTGGTTTTACCCTAGGTCTTGACTATCTGGTCTCTGTATCTTGGTCACACAAACGATTTGGGTTTGGGTCCCTTCTCATGGAACAGACCTTAAGTGAAATCAGACACTGGTTGTCTACTCCCCCAAGTTCTGTGCCATCATTATCCTAGCATATTTTGCAGGTCAAAGGCTTTGTTTCTGGGTTGTTGTTCATGCTTCCCTTTAGGTTGATAGCAGAGTACATTTCTGCACCAGAGAGAAAAACATAAGGGTGAAGACTCCATGTAGGTACCAGCTTGACTTTCTATTTTCAGTGTATTGTGTGGGTGTTGTTCTTGGCAATGGCACACCCTGTCAGTTTGTGGAGAGTAGCACTTGACCTTAGCATCAACTTGGGTTACTAGAGGATTTCCATAGGTCCTCCTTGGCCAACAACTCAATTGAATGCAGCCCAGTCCTGCTACTGAAAGCCTTGCTTGGCTACAAGAGATGGTCAGTTGAGACTCCATATCCCCATGAATTCCAGGAACTTTCAACGGAATTAGGATTCCAGCTCCCCAAATGCACCCCAGTTGCTTTCTTCTCTCCCCATACTCTCTCTTTCTCCATTCTATGCCCAACCTTATCCCTCCTTTTCAATCCCCACCTGCCTCCAGTCCATCCATAAAATCTATTCTATTTCTCTTTCCCAGGGATATCCATGCATTTCTCTGTAGACCATCCATGACCCCAGAGAAGATGAGGAACAAGGAGGACCTCAAGAGAGATATTCATGGATTCCCTTGGGAAGGGGAAATAGACAAGATCCCCTAAGAAAACTGGGAGTGGGGGGGGAAGGAAAGGAGGGCAGCATGGGAGGGGGAGAATAGAAGGGGAGAGAGGAGAAGAACATGAGGGAACCAGATGATGGAATGGGGGAAGGACAGAGAGGGAGAGCAAAGAAAAATATTTTGTTTGTGGGAGCTATTATGGTGCTAGCAAGAAACCTGGCACCAGGAAAAGTCCCATGAATCCTCAAGAATGAAGCCAGCTAAGACCCTAAGCAATAGTGGAGAGGATGCCTGAACTGGCCTTCCATTGTAATCAAATTGATAACTACCTTAATTGTCATCATAGAACCTCCACCCAGCAAGTGATGGAAAAAGATGCAGTGATCCACAGCTAAGCACTGCGCTGAGCTTGCAGGGGCCAGTCCAAGAGAGGGAGGAACAATAATATGTGCAAAGGGGTCAAGGCCATGATGGGGATATCCATAAAAATAGCTGATCTGAGCTAGTGGGAGCTCACTGACTGGACTGACAGCAGCCGAAACAGTATAGGACCCAACTAGACCCTCTGAATGTTGATGACAGATGTGTATGTAGTTAGGGCAGTCTTTGCAGCCACTGACAGTGGGACCAAGCTCTTTGGAGCCCATTGTTTTTGGACTGGTGCCTTGCTCAGCCTAAATAAGGAGGGGAGGGCCTCAATCCTGCCTCAAATTGATGTGTCAGACTTTGTTGACCCCCACCCCTTAGGAAGACTTACCCTCTCTGAGGAGTGGATGGGGTTCGGTGGAGGGAAGGTGAGGGGAGCTGGATGAGGGGAGGGAGTGGGATAAGTAGGTAAAATGAGAAAAGATTGTTTTTAAAAATTAATTAATTTAATGAAATAAAGTATTTCATCCTTAAGAATCCCAAACTTAAAAGTTACTCAATGAGGTATTGTAAAGGAAGATACTGTTGCAAGAAATATCTTTAAAAGTACTAAATTAGTCACAAGTGGGTGAATTAACTACAGATTTGTGAGAAAATAAATACTAAACAATCACAGTATTGATCTGGAACAGGTGCTGAACATGAACAGATGGATGGGGCTAATATTGAAAGAATTGTTTGCACTGCTATTTAATGCTTAGACCGGAGGGTGTCTAGGACAGTAATTATCAGTTTAATAAATAAACATATTACAAAACACATTATCATCTATATAAAGTGTTAAGTCAAGATATAAGATACGAAATGTCCCAAGAATGCCCCAAACCACAGTAAATTATAAGTAGCATTAAAAAGAAAATGGAACATTCGGCAAGGGCATTGATATAAACCCGTCTTGATGATTCACGCACAAATGACTGAGGATGCCAGGTGCACAAAAACATCTCTTGGGACATGAAGTTTAAGACTGGACTTTGAAAGAAGATTTCATCACATCTTATATATAGCTCATTCACTAATTCATTCTGTGGTTTATTCAACATGCATTTATTAAAATGAACACAGGAAATTAATAACTGTTGAAAGAGTTGTGCATGTTGAATTTGACTTTCTGTGGCTATTATTTATAATATGAAAATAATCCATTCCCAGGAAAGTACAGAATTCATCTAAATTATACAAAGTTAATTTCTGGAAAAGACCCATTAATATAAGAAAGTTTTAAAAGAACATGTGTGCTCTTTCCATTTTTGTACCTAATCTGAGATGATCTTTGAAAGTGGTTCATTATTCTTGTAACCCATAAAACCACAAAAATTTATACAAATCAAGGTGCTCAAATCTTTGCATTCACATTAAAAACAGATGTGGAACTTTACAAGCCATTAGAGTGGGCATGTCTAAAAGGCAACCAATTGCTTAAAAGACACCATTCTAGAGAAGCACCAGGTGTAGTTACAGCAGTAAAATGAAAGTATTAATAAAAAAAATCACAGAATAAAAAGCGAGACTAGAAACAGAGCCAGTGGTAGCCCAAACATAGTTCATAATTTTAAACAATGCCTGAAATTCAGAGAATAAGGTGAACCTTGGTTATAGATGCAGGTTGCCTGGCTATATATATATATATATATATATATATACTCTGATGCATAAAACAACCTAGATGAATTCAGTACATACAGAGTCCATTTGTGTTCCCCTATAACAATGAAATGAACCTTCAAAAACTAGCAACTCATTTCTAAAACAGAAGAAGGGGTTCAAGAAAAGGAAAAGTTATCTCATGGAACGGATATTGACTAGAATCCTGTAACTGCCCATTTTTATTACTGCCACATAGACATATTGTCCCCACTTCTAACTGAGGACTTGTTTCACTCAATCCTGACTGGTCCTTGTGATCATGGCACCCTGCTGATTTTCCTATGGTTGGGATGTGAAATATCCTCAATATGCTTATATAGTTGAGTACTTGGTACCAAGGGAGGGCACTGCTTGTCACCTATTTCCAAAGTCTGAGATAGAACATTTTGGGGGAAGGAGTTCAAGGGGGAAGAAAGAACTGGGCCATGAAGTTTCTTAGCTTTTCTGGCTGTTGGTCTCCCCTTCATTTTCTGACTCTGGATACAATGTTAACAGTTTCCACACAACTATTTAGCTGGGACTCCAATGATAATGAATTTCAGCACTTAAATCATGAGCCCAAACAAACCCTACTATCTACTTGTACTACCCAAGGAACAATTGATTTCCACTTTCATTTTTATACCCATTGCAGCATCTGATAATCACCATTCTACCCTTGATTGTCCTGTGACCAAGTGTTTTGGTTTAACATATGGATGAAATCAGGTGGTCCTTATCTCTTCCTGCCTTGTTGATTTTAATGGAAACTTATGTTTCTAGTCCCATTCACAACACAAAAGACGGTAGGAATTCATTCTGTTTTATAGCTAAATAGTGTCCTATTGTTTATTTTGTACCACATTTTCTTTATCCAATTATTAACTTATGGGTATTCACATCCAATTTACATCTCTTGGCTATTTTGAGTTCCACATTTGAAGCAGGTTCTTAGATGTTTCACATTTAATCACTTTAACATTATGTTGTTTGTGAAAACTGGAAGGTTTTTTTTTTCATTTTCAGTAGCTGATAGCAGTTTTATGACGAGTACATAGAAGATTCTATTTTATGTAGTCACAAATCGAGGAACAAATATAAACACAAATCTATATCTATATATTTGTCACATGTGGGTACATGCCTAACATGCATGTTAAATCATCATAGTTGCGTCCATCATAAAGTTATCTAGAAGTATATTAAAATATTATCTGCCAGTTTGCTTACTATTATCAATGCATAGAATATATAAAATTATTAATCCTCGTAACAGTTTTTATGCGAACAAATGTGTCTCAGAAACACCAATGGACTGATAACGCACATTATAAAGAGGACTAATGCAAAAGGAATTAATTGCACCCATATTAGTTTAACGCTCAGAATGACTTTTGTCCAACTTATCTTTCACCTCAGCAGCACACAATTGTTTGTGGGTATGCATGTTTAAATTCAGGTCTTAGAACTTATATATCAGCTTCTCTTTGCAAACCATTCTACTTCCTTCAACACTGTGTATGTTCTTGTATGATTATGTTTATTTCATTGGCTTTTTCAAATTCATCTAAAGTAAGCATATGGTTTTAGAGAAGGAAATTAGTTTAAAACTGTATTTCTACAGTGCTTTTTGCTGAATATGCATTCCACGGGAATATTTATAAATGTGAATATACTTACTACATGACACTGATCAATTTTATAGCCATTTTCCAGAGAATATTATGATTTAAAAATTTATTATGTCTAGATACTGATCATTTTGATAATATAAACATATAATAGTATGTACATGCATATGTATGCTGCTAGTCCATTCTCCTTTCTCTAGTTTATGTTCAGTGACTGCCCCTATTTCATTCATTTTTCTACTAACACAAATTGATAATTGTTAACTAGAGAGCATTCACCCCTGCAGCAGCTAAGATAAATGCTGGGAGTAAAGCACCTAGCCTTGATAGTTCAAATGGTTCAGAGATGTTCATTTTGGGGATTGACCGAGACAATAAAAACATTAGACATCAGTTGTGGGTTACACAGGAACAATGAGAGCACAGATAGAAGGTCAGATGCAGGGCCTGGCAATCTATTCTTGCAGCCTTTATGGACTTACAACTTAACTATTCATAGACACACTAAGCCTGTTTAAATAACTTCTGAACTCATGATTCCTCATCAATTGCTAGTCTGGAATACCATTTTTAAGCTGACCAAATAGAGAGAAATGTCAAAGTTTCCCATTTCCTTGTCTCTAGTCACACACTGTAGTAATAGTCTCACAAAATCCATCCAAATGGTTTGAATAAAAGAAAATTACTTGCCTAGCCAGGTACTACACTTTCAACTTTCTAAGAAGAGAACAAACATTCAGAAAATTAATGCCTTTTTATACCCTAGTGACCAAGGTATATTTTTCTGTCCTTAGTCACTTGAAGATGGGACAAACACTTTTCAAAGGGGTCATGCTGTGCTCTTCCTTTCCCAAATGCTACATTGTGACTATGTAATTAATTTTATCCCAGCTCCCATTCTCCCAGAAATCCCTTCTCTTCAGAGCTAAACAGGGACATCATCTTTCATTCAGAGCTGAACAGTTCTGCTCACAGCATAGGTCAGCTGCTTCTCTACTCCACATCCATAATAGGGTATCATTATGTCAAGAGCTTCTTCTCTTGGGTTTTCCAGGAGGTGAGGAACTGAGATTCATATTTATTTTAATCATTTTTTTCCAGGCAGTTTTTGGACCATAACTTCACGCAGATAATTTTTAGAGTTGGATTTTTGTTCCGATGGGTCAACAATTATAAACTATAAAAACAATGGGCACCATTTTTACATTAGTTCTTTTTAATTGTAATGCAGTATAGTGTTTCCCTTTCAATTAAATATGCCATTAGGTATTAGTATAGTTTAGTTAGTAAAAATCCCTTTTACCTGGATTTGTTAGCGAGCAGACTCTAAATTCTACTGTGTATATTAACACAATCACACTTCTTGACAAACCCTAATCCACCATAATACCTTAGGGATTCAGAATGCCTAGTGAATACCATTGGGAAGGAAGGATAAATACGGATGTTCATGAAACCTTGACTGATTACATAGAAACCTGTCTTTACTTGGCTTCAATTCTGAGAAAATTATCTTAACATGTCATTTTCTTCACACAACACCAAGTGATGATCATTTAGAAAGTTGAATCCAACTTCAGGGGCTCCATACTGCATTACATTAATTGATACCTATAAGTCTGAAATTCAGCATATTTTGGGAGTGTTGTACTCATTCCCAGCTTAGTCTGTTCTTCTTTACACATATGATTTGACTAAATAACACCCAGAAAAAGCTTGGAAAAACACAATAGGTACCGGAGGTAAGAGACATTAACTGAAATACAGTAAAAAATATACTACTACTACTAATAATAATAATAATACATTAACTTTCTCTAGAGTGCATTAAATCTTGGTTATGTACTGAATGCTCTTTCTGGTACTGAAATTGAGTGTAAAGGGAGATTTTTGTTTGTAGAATTATTGAAAAAAGATGAGCAATAAAACCATTGAACTGTTTTCATAAATAGAAAGGCAACTCTTAGTGTTTGGATACTTTGGCCAGTTTGACTATTGTAGGCAGAGACTGCTTGTTCATTTCCTGGCTGCCGAGACCCAAATAATAACACAGAATCTATATTGTAATAATAGTGTTGTAATTAAATTACAACACTGTTCGGCCAAAGACTCAAACATATTTAGCTAGGTCTTTACATCTTAAATTAACCCATTTCTCTAAATTTGTGAACCAAGATGAGTCTGCGACCTACTGGTAAGGTTAAAGCTGGTGGCTGATGTTTTTCTTCTTCAGCAGCTACATGGCGTCTTTCTAACTCTGCCTACTTTCTCTGTATATCTCTGTTTGGATTTCCTGCCTGGTTTTATTTTGGGCCCTGCCATAGGTCCAAAGCAGATTCTTTATTAACCAATGGTAATAATCCATACTTATAGCATACAGAGGGGAAATCCATATCAGACTATGATCTATGAATGAATTTTGTGAACCTTATAAACAAAAAAGTTATCATTTTACATTTATTTACCAGGCACCAACATACTTTTGAAGTGCTGATTTTTTATAGCAAGTGCATAAATGCCCAAAGAGATTATGCTTTTTAGCCATACTTTTGTCATCTGGTAACTGAGAAAAATGTCTAGAAAGGAAAAGAGCTATGTAAGTAGAGAGCTATAGTCAATACATTATACTAACATGATATTCTTCTCTAAGGAACACTTAACATTATATTGAGGAAAATCACGTTTTGCTAAGTGAAGAATAAATACTAAGAAATCATGGGATACATGCAAAAAAATCAATCTAAAAAATTAGGACACTTTTTTTTTTTACAGAAATGCTTACATTCTGATGTTAAGTTTTGCCTCACTGTTTTTAATAGAGTAGTCTTCAACAGAACGGAATTATAAACAAGTTATCAACTTGAGAATTCATGCACTGTATTTTCTTGGTCAACTATAGATATTGAGACACATTTGTGTAATAACTAGAGAAGGGAGAAAGAGTCAGTACTGGAATGAAATACAACTGGAATGGAATGTTGTCACAAATGGCTCCCTTTAGATTATACAAAATTGTTTTAAAGGAAACATTTAGCCTTTGAAACAGTAGCTATGCTTAAGATTATTGAAGCCTTTAGGCACTGTATATATCAAATAGGCCGAATAATGCAGATGAGTATTTCCTGATCACCTCAAGCATGACACCGGCTTAATATTCTAGTCATTTGAAGAGTGCTAGTATCTTGTCATGTGTAATGGATGTGAGGCTAAAACTGTGTTGAGTCATCCTGAAGAAAGGAAATAAATATTGAGTCATAAAATCATGTCACATGTATTTTTTATTATGTAAGGAAATGTAAATAATCATATCATGTTATTAAGCAGCTTGTATAGTGAATACATATTTTAACAGAACAAAGTTCATGAGATATAATATCAATCAAGAATTATTAACCTGATGAGAGGTTATCTGCATTTTCTATAAAGGCATAACTGGTTTAACACTTGGGAGTCACACAAAACTATGGTAAATGGTAGACTTTGCCATTAAAGTATAAAATAACCATTGTCTTCATGTAAACAGCTGAGTCTCAGTCTGTCCCAGTAAATCTTTACTAATAAACATAGGCAACGCAGTCTACTTTGTCAATTCATGAGACCTGGATGATTTGCTAGATTGTCATAAACATTGCTAAGATTAAGTTATAATATGTTCATTAATTGTTTTTAGTAAACTATGAGAATATTTGTTCAACATGAAAACATTGATCCATTCTTTGATACCACTTTTGTTTTTAAAATAGATTATATGTGTAAAACTTATAAGACTACTGTAGGTACAGAAAATTTTAGTCCAGGATTAAAGGTGTGTCCAAACTTTTGACATTTTGAACACAGCACTGTAGTCAATAAAATTCATGATGTAGATACTTGAAACAAAATAAAAAAATCATGGAATAAACCTCATAATTTTTAAGTTACTTTATGATTTTGTGTTAAGCTCCATTCACAGATGCACTAGGTTAAACAGTCCATTGTCTAGTGTTGAGAATTATCAAAAAGATAGTCATTGTTTCATTCTCTCCGCCACCTGTCATTCTATCTCCCATCTTCCACCACTGTTTCTTTCTTACTCCCTGTTCCTTCTTCCCTTCCCCAATTGTCCCTCCTTCCTTCTCTTTTTTCTTTTCTTTTTTCCTTCCTTCCTTCCTTCCTTCCTTCCTTCCTTCCTTCCTTCCTTCCTTCCTCCATTTTCCATTTCTCCATCTGTCAATTCTCTTATATTTTTATTTTTTTTTTTAACTTAAGTTAATAAACTTGCCTTTACACATATTACTTAATTTTCTCACTTTAGTAACTTCAAATCTTGCATCATGATATCAGAGGCTCCAGATGTACTCTTCTGCAGTCTGGTTCATAAAGCTTTCATTAATATCATGCAGAATACAAGTAATTCTCAAATATTGATTAGGAAATTTTCCTGTCATTAATTAATTAAGAACATCTTGAATTAAAAAATCATGAGCTCATTTTATTATTATTAGTTAATTATATCATAGCAGAAATTATCTAAATTCCTATTGGTGATTAACAAAGTAAGTTATTTATTCCTTTAGTGGCCCATAACATATCAAAAAACATTATTCAATACTAATGGGGAATGATAATCTTCAAAACATGGTGTTTAGAATTTAAAGATTTAGTAAAGTGCATTATTATAATTATTAAATAGTTTTATTTCTTCTTCAATCTGTCCTGTAAGCTCAACAAGGCCTAGAGAGGTCATCTGCATGCTGTTTTCGCACAATTTAGAATCTAGCATTTTACAGTCACACACTAAACTTCAGGATGTTAAAGACTTTCTGTCTTCTAGTATCTTTTGATCACAAAGGATTTGCCACTAACTTAAGATCAGCAATCTAAAAACTTTTTTGAGGTATGTTTTACATGTCCTATTCAGGAAATAGAATCATTTATATGGAAGCATTAATAAACAGTCAAAATACAGAAGTATTTGAAGATACCATAGAACCAAAGAAAATAAAACAATACAGCAGAAACAGTCATCCAAAAAAAGAACATAATTTTCTCATTATTAAAATTTTTAACTCACAGATTATCCATATTATTTGGCTTATGAATGATTAATTAATTAATTGGAAGCTATTTACTCTGGTGCTGTACATGGACAAAGCCGAAGGGAAAGAGGAGGATATGTTACATGGTAGAAGCAAACCTAGAAATCGTCCTTCCTAGATTTTATTGCTCAAAAATCTTGAAATTATTTGTAACCAAGTTAGTTTGTTATTGGATAGTGAATGAAATGCTGAAGATTTCAAAATCAAGGAATAACTTACAATTGGCAAGTGAGTGAAAAGAATAAATGGCGGTTAAGACATATACTTGAATCTAGATTTTGTTTAAACATGACATTTTTCTTTATTGTAGCTATATATTTAATAAATGTACAACATAAATGTGTGTTTGGTGTGTAAAGGGTTTCAGGAGTTATTGATATAATAGGTTTCTAGAATCAATTCATAGAAATCAATTTTATGAAACAAAATACTTTTGAATCAGGGAGCACCTTAAACTAGTAAACTACAAACCTGTTCTTTGACAAAACTTCTTCCCCCAACGGGATCTTTCTTAACATTCATTATTAATTACTATTACGATTCACTGATGTAGCCTTGGTTCTTACACTGAACACCAATTGGATTGCCCTTACTTCATTCCAGACCTTATGCTTGAAGTCATATGGTTATAATACAGCTTGCAAGTGAGTTAGTTTAGCTCATTATTTACAAATTCAGAGGTACCAAA
>PVIU01017033.1:0-43124 GCA_004026605.1 Ondatra zibethicus
CCAATCCACCTGGCCTGGGACTGAATGAGCATATGATCAAACCAGACTCTCTGAATGTGGTGGCGAAAGTTGGCAGATGGAGAACCCACAAACAATGACACCAGGACCTATCTCTTCTGCATGTATTAACTTTTTGAGAACCGAGTCTTTTTGAATGCACTCCTTCCTAGGCCAGGAGGGATGGGGGTGGGCCTTGGACATAGTCACCTTCTTTACCCAACTCCTGGCCTACCCAAATTCATTTTGTTGAGGTTGTCCTCTGAGAGACAGTTATCCACCCTCGGAGAATTACCAGTATGTCTAAAGGAAGAGAGTGTCTCAATTGGGAGGATTTCTGAGTAAAGAATAGACATTAAAGGATATATGAATTAGAGAATGTCTACCATGTGGCTTCTAAATTTTGGTACATTTCCTAATGCTCATTAAGTCTTACTTTTATAGATGGAATTTGATCTTTAAAAATAGCATAATGGTTATTGTATTGGAATTTTAAAGTTATTAAAATTGATACAATCTTGTATGTGTACAATAACAGTATTTTTAGGGGTATGTCATTTACTTCTAGATAAGTAAAATGAAATAGTAAACATTACTGTATAACACTGTAAAATCTCACAGGCAACCAACTGACTTAAAATGAACTTATGTCTCATATCTTGGATTTTAAAGTTTTTAAGTGCTTAAAAGCACTTAAATAATTAAAATATTTTTTAGTTATTTAGACATAATTTGACTGGATAATTTTTTAGTTATTTAGACATAATTTGACTGGATAATTTTTTAGTTATTTAGACATAATTTGACTGGAGACTCAATATTGAAAAACTTTAGTACTATTGAAAAACTTTAGTACTATTTAGTAATAGTTTGAAACATTAAAAAAGTCTATTTGTCTAAAAATATCATCTCAATTCTTTAGAGAATTTATAAATAGAAGTTTTTGCATTTGTTTCTGGAATAAAAATATAAAACAAAATTATGTTAAATATTTTAAATATATTTATATTTTCAAAATATTTCTAACATTACACATTTAAACTTCAAAAGATCAGATAGCATATTCAACAAATGGTGCTGGAAGAACTGGAAGTCCACATGCAGAAGAATGGAAATAGGCCCAGATCTATCACTCTGCAAAGTAAGTTCCCTTATCTAGAAAAAACTTGGGAATAAATTGGGTTCAATAAACTGTACTCATAACCATGTTCTATTCTTACTGATATTTCAAAAAGTGAAAAAGAAATTGTGTAAAGCAAGTATATCAAAAGAATTTTGAAAATTTGTAATAATGAGATTTTTTTTTAACGACTGTTTCAATCAAGGTTCAAAGAATGACACGTGACTATCTTCTATCAATTATGAAAATTAATAGTGCTATGTGTTTTAGTTTTAAAGTGGACTTATATTTCTTCTTAAGGAGACAATGAGGAGCAACAATTTGGAAGATGGGGAAAATAGTGACTGTAGATGGGAGGATACACAAAGAGAAAGTTATTTATTCACTAAAGAGGAACTAAAGGAAAATAATGACTCATTGGTTTGGGGAAAGAGCAGATTCTACAACTCCAGAATTAACAGTGTAAATGGCCAACATATGTGGGCATTTAAGGTTGTTAAAAGGATAATGGTCCCATAGGCCATATGTTTGAATACTTGGTCCCCAGTTGGTAAACTATTTGGGAAGGATTAGGAGGTATGGCCTTGTTGGAGGAGGTGAATCACTTGAGGTGGGCTTTTAGGTCTCAAAAGCCCATGCTAGGCCCAGTAGTTCTCTTTCTTCCTGCTGCCTATGCATTAAGATACAAATCTCTCAACCACTGTTTCAGTTCCATTCCTGTCTGCATCCTGCCATGACGACCATAGATTAACCCTCTAAAATTGTAAGTAAGATCCCAAATAAGTGCTTTCTTTTATATGTGTTTCCTCTGTTTTAGTGTTTTCTCTTAGCAATAGCACAGTAACAATGACAACATTCATGCTGTGGATTTTTTAAAGAAGTGACATAGCAAGGAAAAGGAACTGGAGAAGGAATCTAGGAACAGGGTCTTCATCCTGTCACTCAGCAAGAAAACAGGCACCTCAGTCCTATAATCATAAAGAATTAGATGTTGCTAATAAACTGAAGCCCGAAAGAGAAACCTGAGTCACAGAAACTGAAGCCCCAATGGAAATATGGCTTCAGTCAAGTTTGATGCTAAGCTGATAACCAACCATGTTGTGTGAGTCTCCTGGTCTGCTAAAATAGTATTCATATTTTTTAGGTTACGGAGCTTGTTGACAATTTAGTACACATTAATGGAAAACTGACAGTAGTCGTTATCTATTTGTCTAGTTTTAATCTATGATGAAAGATGAGGAAACTCTCAGAAAATGATATGGGGAAAGATAATGGGTGATAAAATGCAATGACTCTGACATGGGGCGGACATTGAGGAATAAGGCCTAGAGTGGGTTTTGACATTTTTTTTATGTACTGTTTGACGCTAAAAGGTGAGTGGTCACAGATAGTTCTACCTATAGTTAAGCTAAAGAGAGTGGGATTGATTTCTCAGATCTGGACTGTGTGACTAAGTCTGTATTGATGGTTTATTTCAGTAATCTATGATACATGGGGAGAGCTACTCTATTAGCATGTTCACAGCTCAGCCTCCCCTAAACATTTGAAACACTATTAGAGAAAAGACAAATGAAATTAGCTTTTGGGAACTAAACATGTGTTATTCTGTATTTTGTTCACCTTCACAATGAGACAGGATATGATTGGAGAGAGAGATTATGTCTTTTCTGAACATATGGTAAAAGTGGTTCATAAAAACATCTGACCATGGTACCTATTTTGATGGTTATTGACATCAATTCCTGTCTTTCTAGTCCTGTTTCAATTTCAGAGACATCAGTGAACATTTAGAAACAGCATGTTTCATCTGAGTTTCCAATGTAGACATTAACTTATTTGTCATAATTTCATGAGTTAGATTTGTGTTATATATCTAAACCTAAGACACTAGAAGTTAAAACTTTATAATTGCATCATCTTGAAAACTACTTTCTTTCTTAATATGAAATGGTCTTCCTTGTTCCTACTAATGACTTTTACCTTATATTCCATTCTGTCTTGTAGTTTTGCTGTCACTTTTATTTTTATTATAGTTGTTATTGTACATCATTCACCATGTTTTTCCTGTATGACTCTGCTTTTCCCTTAGATATGTCTCTTGCAAACATACTATACCTGAAATTTTAAAATTAGAATCTATGGATCATTTAAATAATAAGTGAATCCAATTTTGTTTTCTTTGTCTCTGTTGATATTAATTAATATAGGTTGATGATATTTTATCACTAATTACAACTAGCATAAACTGACTGTTTAAATAAGTCTATTCATTTATTTGCAGATATTATTGAGTTTCTGTTGTATGTAATCATTCTTCTGGGTATGTGAAATAGATTATTGGATAAATAAGACAAGAAATACCTACTCCTTTGAAACTTCCACTCTAATTAATAGTAATTGCTACATGTTGGGGAATGATAAGTAATTTGAATATTACTACATCTCTGCTCCACCAAAATAAGAAAACCTATAATAGTGTTACAGAAAACAGGACAGTAACAAGGGCACACAAATTTACCAAATTGAGATGGTAAGGATTCTAACAGCCATGAGATATGATTTATGAGAGTCTTCATTTAATCTTTCTGTTCAATAACACCAAGGTTAAATAGTTCCAAAAACAGTAAAATAAAAATTAGAAACTATATTAAGATCATAGATGAAACTTGAAAAGTTTTAGTAAACTATTGCACATTTTAATGTTTATGTACATATTTTATGAGAAAAGCAAAGTGACAGCCTCATGTTTTACTGATACAATACTTAATGGTTTCAATGAGTTCATAGAAAAGAAATGGTAGTTCTTGGTTAAATGCAGATATTGAAAGATATGAGCAGGTTTTGTCAAGAGTCTGTGCAATAACTTTCTTATGGCATTAACAAACTACACACCCAGGACATGCTCCCTTTGAATACAGACATAGGTGTAACCGTTGGAGCAGGAGACATTGGAAGAGTACCCAGTACCTTCAGTCTTACATCAGATCCCTATTTTATATACTACCACGTTGATTACGGATTATAGATTAATTGGGACACATCTATTTTATTCCAGTAATTTCTATTTCCTCATTTGAAGCATTCTTGTTTTCTTTTACTATTTCCTGTGTCTTTCTCATCATGGAGCCAAAAGATATTGGCAACATATAAAGGCCTTCAGTCATTCTCAACCTTCCTGGTGCTGAAACCCATTGATACAGTTCCTCATGTTTTGATGACCCCCCAGCCATAAAATTATTTCATTACTACTTCATAACTGTAATTTTACTACTGTTATGGATCATGATGTAAATATCTGATATACAGGATATCTGATATGTGATGCCCCCCCACCAAAAAAAGGTCGCAACCCACATGATGAGAGCTACTGGCCTAATAGTACTTAATGAGATGTTTTGCAGTTTAAAAATCCATACAACAACCCCTAAACAGTAAAATAAGTTGTAGAAAAAGGAATGGCCATTCAACTTAATCTTAAGAGAATGAGAGGGAGCAATATTTTTGTTCTTGCTCTCATCTACTCACTTTAGTAAGTGTCTACTGTCTACTTGTGGAATTTTTAATCACAGAATGGCCACAAACTTTTTAAATGTCATAAACGATGAAAACCAATAAATAAGTGTTACATGTTACAGAGGGATCAAGACCAACCCCTACATGTGGGTGGTGCCATCCCGTGGGCTTGGGTTCTACATTTAAAAGAAGAAAAGGGAGAAAGGAAACTGAACTTCACAGTTCATCAGTGTCTCTGCTTCTACCTGTGGACAAAATGTGGTAAGCTGCGTCATTTTCCAGAACTTCCCTGTGCAGTGTGTGTCTTCAAACCATGAGCCAGAATATACAATTTCACCCTTAAATAAGCTTCAACAGACTGTCTCTCACAGAAACAAGAAAAATAGCTAATACAACATGGCTAGCAAAACAACAGCAAAATTAATCAAACCATAAAGCAATTCTAGCAGTTGTTCAGCAAAAGAAAAGAAAATCAATTCATAATGTCTGTTGTTGGTTTTTGTTGTTGTACTTCTCAGTTTATAATAGTAATTGACAAGGAAATATCACCTAATGCTGCCTAATGATGTCATTAGGATTTCATCCTGCTGACCCCACCTACCAACATCACAATGGGCTCTTGTGTTCTCCATTGAAAGGGTTCTGACAAGACACATCCTTCATAGAACAGCATACTCTCAAAAAATGAGAGTGGACAATGACCAAAGGGGTCATTGTTCCCATCTGTGTTTTAGACGGACTTTGTATTACTTGTAAAGACTATGAGAATAAGAAGCACCATGCTCCATTCTCAATTTAAAAAAAAAAAGCCTGATGTGGATTTTATCTCAATAAAGGGTTACAGAAGCAGGAAGAATTCAGCCTTGCTCACTCACCTCTCTCCAGTCAAGAGCTGATGTCACTTACCCAGACTCCCTACCCTGTAGGGACTTCCCTGATGACTGACCTACAAGGTTAAGCATCTGTAAAAAGAGTAAGGAAGTAGAACTTACTAAAGAAAATAACTTACCCTAGTAGGAAATAAAGAAATCCTGGAGAATTGGAATAGAGACCCAGGAAGACTGCACTTACATAAGTACCCAGCCAACAGAGAGCAAGAGTAGGCCCATGCTCCAAGCTATTAAAAATGTCCTTGGCACTTGGACAGTACATTTGTCACTTTGTTAAGGCTGGTGCTGGGTTTTGCAGAAAGAAAAATAAAGAGCTTTGCCTTCCCTCTGTTGAGGTTCTTGAACTCGTTATTAAAGAGTAGGAGTCTTGTTACCCACAGCCTCTAGAGAAAGTAGGTTTCCCCACGGTACGTTTTTTTTGTTTTTGTTGTTTTTTATCAAGTCCTTTCATAGGCCTATTTGGATTGACTCTTATAGGAGGGGAAAATAGTATGGTATGTTCTTGTTTTCTATCAGAAAGTCTTCTCCTGGGGCCAGGTTTAGACAGTTACCCATTAATAACCTTTGGAGCAGTTCAGGTTGTGTCTCTTCCAGAACAAAAGGTCTCACTTTTTTGAGCAGTAATTAGACTCCAGCCTATGCAGTCATTGTTTTTAAATGCTGTTAATTAAAAAGGGAAAGTCCAAACCCCAATGTCCTCCACAATGCTAATATTTAGCTCCCTAGTACCACATCAAACTGAGAAAGAAGAGAATTATCAGCTTGCCTATTGATGTACGTATAACAAGGTTTTAAAGGTACATACTGCAAACATTTCAAAACACTAAATTCAACAGACTTAGGTTACTTACAAGGTGGAATTAAAAGAGAGGACACAAAACTCTTACAGTAGGGGAAAGACTAAAACAGGACACCCTCTGGGAAAGCACTCACATGTGAGGACATGCCACCTGGGTAGAGCAGAGCAAAACGCGATACTTTTCATTCTAACCTTTGACACTGGACATCTGGAAATCCAATTGGAATCAAACAGCAGGAAGTTTTCTTTTCTATTTCAAAAACTTTGTGACAGGGGAAAGCTTTTAAGCACCTAGATTCATTATGCCACCAAAAGCTCAAATATTTATCACTTGTATGCAAGTGCAGAACATTTGGTTAGGAAATAGATCTCTTAAACATCGGAAGTTCTGGCATGTTATTTGTGGTTATGGATCCAGACAATAGCTGAAATAAATAAAAATCAATCTATTATTTTGATGCTGGCCAATATTCTAATATGGTGCACATCCTCCAATTCCTAAATTTAAATATTGAAGCAGTTTATATAATCATACACTTGTAACATATAGTGTGCATTTAAAGGTGTCTTCATCTGCAACAAAAAATCTTTATCTTGCATTCTAAAATATCACAAAATGATGAGCCCTTTCATTGTACTCCTTATTTTATTTAGGCTGTATTAAATGTTATTGATTAGGTTATATAAATAGAGGAAAAATATCTTACACCAGAGGCAGCTAGGTCCAAGTGATTCAAATTTGGTAGCTGTGGGATTTCAGAAAAGCAAGTTAACTTCCAAGTCTGGTTTCCTCATCTATAATAGGCATGTTGCTATGAATACATACCAGAATTATTATGAAAATGGATAATAATCTCAGAGGAAGTTACAGTAAGAGCCACTAGTATAATTAGCTTTATCTATTTTATTTTTAAAATGTTGGGAAATCCATCCAGCGAGACAAAGTAAGTTCCAGAACTATAAATTGCCCCTTCAAATCCAAGGAGTGACTGTGATCTTAATAATCCTTATAGCCCCAGGGGTCATAGAGGCAATGCTAAAGCGATCATCTTTCCTTTATGCACACAAACCACACAGTGATAATTGCAAGCCAGTCAGGTTTTTTTTAACTAGAAAAATTTAAGGCATTTGATTAAATTATATTGCAGAAATCATATCTATTTCTATTTTGTGCATGAACTATCATGTAGCAAATGTTAATCAGTAGGAACTGGTCTATTCATGACTTACACTGAAACTATTTTTTCATCTGTATAGAAAAAGCTTGCCATGCGGCTTTCCAGAATGAATTGACTTAGAAGAAAACAATTTCTATTTGTATCTATTCCCTTTCTGGAACTGACTCAGTATTTATTTGCCAGAATATTTTTTGTTTCACACATGCTAGGAATTCAAAATATTTACAGCATTGCCAACATCATATGCACTTCAAAGAAGTACACCTTTGTTTAAATTTTTGTGTTAACTGCTTTAAAAAGGACTAAATAATCTCTATGTCAATTATTGCCAAAATTATAATCTTAAACATATAATAGTATGTAGGACTTCTCCTTTATTTAAAGTATATTTTGTTGTATAAGTACTTATTGCACTGTATATTCAATGTAAAAGACTTATACCTATAGAGGAACATGAGTTCTATAATTTATAATTATAATATTTTTAAATCATTGGAAATAAATAACTAAAAAGAGAAAAATAAAGTCAAAACCTCTGTGCAGTATACCTACTGTTCTATAAAATGCATGGTTGACGTACCAGGTCTCAAGCAAGCTGTTAAATCTGGGCTTACCCACGAGTGGGAGGGTGCATAACCACATTTAGAGTCTTTTAAAAGTGCATGCTTTCATTTCAGCATCCACAGTTATAATTATCACCATGGGAGTAGAGATGCAAAATGGTTTGGGGGTTCTATCCTATCTTGTTTCCCTTTTCTTTCTTAAAAGAAAATAAAAGTCTTTTAAAAGTCTCGTTCCTGTGTTTTCTTTTCCTGTGTGCCCCACACGGCATAATGCTGTCTGAAAATGCACGTGCAGTTCCCACTAATGGAACATGCATGCATCAAAGAGAGAATACAGCCTGCTGAGCAGCATCCTTCCTTGCAGTATTGTGAGAACCTCACCCACCTTCTGATAATCCCTTCTAAGCCCTTTGACACTTTATTGTCTGCCTACCTTACTCCTTCTCATCCTGAACATAAAGTACTAGATTCTTTCCAACCAACCACCTCTCTGTGTACACAACTTAAACAGAGGACTTTTCTTTTCCATGTGAACAAATATTTTCATGCTGCTTTCTCAACAGAAGCATTGATGATTGTGCTTTCTGGAAGAATTTAGACAAATAAGAGGAAATTGGCATATGATGTTTATGGATATATTAAAGAATTGTGTAGTGATATTTCATTTGTATTTTAATAAATAAAGCTTGCCTGAAGTTCAGAGAGTAAAACAGCCACACTGATCAGCCTTACAGACCAGGCAGTGATGACACACACCTTTAACCCCAGTAGCCACACTAGTTTGCCATAGAAACCCAGCAGTAGGATGAACGTCTTTAGTCCCACCCTAGAGAGGAATATAAGATGGGAGGAGACAGGTCTCAGACACAGTCTCATTCTGAGATTCCTGGAGGCAGGATCACCATTTTGGACTGAGGTAGAGGTAAGAGCCAGTGGCTGACTGTTTTGCTTTTCAGACCTTCAGGTTAAACCCCAATATCTGTCTCTGGGTTTTTATTAATCATGCTACAGAAATTAATTAAAATGTTTACAACTTATAGTTCTTCTAGTAGTAAATGTTGGTAGGAACAAATGACAATCAATTTGTTAGGCTTAAAATGGGGTTAGATCGCAACTTCTCAACTTAGAGCTGTCTTCTAGTCTCGGGCTCAAATATTTTATATCAGATTCTCTGTATTTGGCACAGGAGTATGACTGTGTTCTGCAGTATAAAGTATATGCTGCTTCCAACATTTGTGTGGACTTACAGACATGACACACTCTTTTAGAATAACTAAAACATGTACATATTGCCATACAGTCTGCTGTGCATTTAATAACAAAACTATTGATTCTGTATATGAACTATTGACCCTTCTTTTTAAATTTTTAATGGTTTGCTTATTTTATTTGTTTGAGTATTTTGCCTGCAGGTATATAGTGCACCATGTATATGCCTGGTGCACACTCAGATCAGAAGAAGGCATCAGATCCCTCTGGAACTGAAGTAACAGGTGGTTGTGAACCACCACGTGGGAGATGAAAAATTAATCTGGGTCCTCTGAAAGTGTAAAGATGTTTTTAACTGTTGAGCTATGTGCTGTGAAATATTATTTTAACTATGTAGAGGTGTGTTTCATTTGCTTATGCTGCATTGGTTTAATTATGTAAAGATGTGTTACATTTGTGTATGTTGCATTTGTTTAACTATATAAAGATGTGGTGCTGTTTTACCTTGCCTTCCTAAGGCACCTGATTGGTCTAATAAAATGCTAAACAGCCAGTAGCTAGGCAGGATAGGAATAGGCAGGGCCGATGGGCAGAGAGAATAAGTAGGAAGACATCTAAGTTTGAGAGAAAATGAGATAAAAGAGAACAAAGAAGAAAGAAAGGTAGATTCCCCGGGACCAGCGAGGTAGAAATCAGCCAGCCAGACATGGAATGGGACATAAAGAATAAAATAAAGGTAAAAAGCCCTGAATCAAAATGTAGATGAAGATAAATAATTTGATTAAGTCATAAGAGCTAGTGGGACAAGCATAATATAAGGCTGAGCATTCATAACTAGTTAATAAGTCTCTCTGTTATAATTTGGCATCTGGTTGGTGGCCCAAAAGATAGCCTACTTCAGCTATCTCTCCTGGTCCATGATTATTACTCTTAATTATTAAACATTTCTTTCTCTAACAGAAGAGAATTCCGCAAAGATTCTTGTAATAGAACTTCAAAACTTTATGCATTTTAGACTTCAGGAAAAAAAAAGAGAAGGGTCATATGGAATGCAATATTTAATTCCATGTATCAACTTAGCCATTGCACCCAAATATTTTATAAACAATATTTTTAATGAATTTATTTCTTAATGATCATAATATTTAAACCAGTAGTGTTTAAGTAAAGCAGACTGTCCTTCATAATATGAGTGTGCATAGTTCATGGAATACCTTTGTAGAAAAATATTAACCTCTGACAAAAGACAACATTTTCCAGGAGACTGCTTGGTAACTCAGATTGCAAATTTGGCCTTTCTTTGGGCCTCGGACCTCTAAGCCTACTCTACAAATTTTGGACTTTCCACCCTTTACAAAGATAAAAGCCAGTTTCTTAAGTTTTCTGTATCCATCTCCATTTCTACATCTCAGGCTCTATTCATCCATCCTGTTCTTTTTTCCATAAAGAATTTTGAGCAATGATAGATTACCAAGTAGTTTCAGCCTTTTTCCATCATAGTTACACTCCCCCTAAAATACAGAACTGTGACTTTTCAAAGAAAAGTCTATCATACCATGAATTACCATAACTAAAGTGATGAAGGATGCCTACAATTTAACTTTTAAAAACCGAGGAAAGAAATAGTAGGAGGTACAAGAAAATGAAAAGGCCTCCTATGGTCAAATATTAGAAGAATTAATATTGTGAAAATGACCGTGATGCTAAAACTAATTCACAAATTCAGTGCAATTCAAATCAAAATTCTCATGCTATACTTTATAGAAATAGGAAAAAATTCTTAAAATTTGTATGGATATTGGAGGGGCTCATCAGGACCTACTTCTCCCTTCTGAACTATTGGCTACCAGAACATTAATAGGGAGAAAAATCCAGTATCTCAGATACGTACCCACTAACGAGCTCACCAGACTTATTGGATATCTATAAAATCATGACCATAAGGATTGCTCCAGTTAAACTTAATGGCTCAGTAAACACAACAAAAAGACAAGAACATAGGAAAAGGGCCTATAATGAGGAGTAGTTAGATAGATATGAGGTAGTAAAAGAAGGTGAGAAATAAGTGTAATCAGACTATGATCATGATACCAAATACAGTAAATAACACAATGCTTGCAATCTTTTGATCATTACTACATATATTTATTTGTATTTGTGAATGTTGAAGAGAGACATTTCTGTCAATTTTTCTACAAGTATTAAACAGTGTCCATTCAGTTAAATCTGAATTTCTTATGTACTTCACTGAAGTACATTGTTAGTTGTATTATATAGTCTGTCTCTTTTTTTATTACTTTATAAATAATACCATTCAAAATTTCCACTCCATCCCCTCATCCCACTTCCCTCCTGCTCCCACACCCACATCCCTCCCTCCCCCTCCAGTCCTAAGAGAGGGCAGGGTACCCTGTCCTGTGGGAAGTCCAAGGTCCTCCCCCCTCCATCCAGGCTTAGGAAGGTATGCATCCAAATAGACTAGGACCCAAAAGGCCAGTATATGCAGTAGAGACAAATCCCAGTGCCATTATCATTGGCTTCTCAGTCTGGCCCAATTGTCAGCCACATTCAGAGGGTCCATTTGATCCCATGCGCGTTCAGTCCCAGTCCAGCTGGATTTTGTGATCTCCCATTAGATAGGGCACACTGTCTCAGTGGGTGGACCAACCCCTCGTGGTCCTGACTTCCTTGCTCATATTCTCCCTCCTTCTGCTCTTCAATTGGACCTTGGGAGCTCAGTCTAGTCCTCCAATGTGGGTCTCTGTCTCTATCTCCATCTGTCGCCGGTTGAAGGTTCTATGGTGATATTCAAAATAGTCATCTGTCTGATTACGGGACAAGGCCAGTTGGGGAGAGCTTGAGGGAGTGGGATGGTTGAGAGGGAGGAAGGACGGATATGGGAAGATATCTTAATTAAGGGAGCCATTTTGGGGTTGGCAAGAGGCTTGGCTCTAGAGGGGTTCCCAGGTATCCACGGGGATGTCCTCAGCTAGGACCCTGTACAGTGGAGGAGACGGTACCTGAACTGGCCTTGTCCCGTAGTCTCTGTCTTTAAAAGACTTAGTTTCTGTCTTTAGGGGCTTAAAAAATTCTGCAGAAAATTTGGAAAACAAACACAAAATCACATCCTGGAGGGCGATGATGTTGTGATTGCAAACTCTGTGTCTATTAAAGAATATAGTGAAGGCCTAATGATTCTGCTCTTTAACATCAAGAAAGGAAGTTTAAAAGAGACAAAGAAACTGGCTGTTAGGCAAGTGGAAAGTGTGGGGCATCAGAGCAGATTTCAGTGAATCAGATGAGCCCAATTACCCAAATCCAAGTGTGCTCCTTTTCTGTTAGAGGCTCTGTATTACAGTGGAATGCACTCATTTTGTACATGGGAATACTTCCTTTGTATTTGTGGGCACAACTGTGACACATTAAAAATAAAAAATAGTGTTTTAAGTACCTAAAAGTTGGCATGATGTTAACGATTCTGTCATTTGTAACTTCATCCACAGAACACTGACAATGATACAGATCAATGGGAAAAAAAAACAAAGAAAATGATTATGCAGACATAACACATACTTTATTTCTTAGTGCAACCAGTGATAGGCACAGCTACAAATGAACTGTACAAGCCTTGGATGCCTCAGCATTATACTAAAAGTACAGTTTTCCTAGCTTGTTCTCTGTGCTCCACACACGTATTTTGTTCTGCAAAAACTAACAAACTTCAAGTGAACATAATGCTGGGGATCTTGTTTTTACAAGAGGACTGAGATAAATGTGTTTAAACTTTATATTGGTTTATGAAAATCAATAGAAAATAATAATTTCTTGGAAAAGTTGCTGGAGATGTTCTAAGAAAATAGAATACTATATGGTGTGTGAAGCATGATGTTCAAACTGCATAATAACCACACATAGGTCATGGAACACCATTTAAAATGACTTCCTACCCAAATTGTGTGTGTATGATAGATGTGCTTTTTTTGTATATTAACCATATAAAATAAACTTAATGTCAGTTTATAAAATCTACTAGCTTTTATGGAGGACAAGTTTGTGTTTTCTCATATAGGCAGTTAGTCATTAGAATTGATGAGTCTGACACCTTGGAATTATTATTATTAGCTTTAAAATAAAATATTTCACTAATCCCTTGAGAATATCATGCATGCATATGATATATTTTTATCATTTCTGCCCACTAATTTTTCCCAAGTCCACCAATAACTTCCCTACTTCATGTCATCAGCTTTCCCCATGTCATGTTAAAAAAATAACCCAGTGAGCTCTATTTGTGTTTCCCATATGCTCATGGGTGTAAAGTCATCCACTGACCTATAAGGGCAGCCACATTCTAATAGAAGACCAACTCTCTTCTCAAAGCCATTAATTATTGATAGCCTCTCACCTATGAATGAGGTGAGACCCTCCCACCTTCATCCTGTAGTGTATCCTGGCTCCTCTAGTGCAGGAAACTCTAGCTGTTGTGGGTTTTCAACGGAAGTGGTTCTGTTACATCCAGAAGACACTGTTTTGCTCTAGTTCACCTTTATCTTTGGCTATTCAAGTATTTCTGCTCCCTGTTCTGCAACTTCCTCAGTCATGTGACAAAGAGGTGCATTATAGTTTGCTTTTGTTGCTATAATAAACACCATAACTGAAAAAGCAACTGTCTTTGTCAGTGTTCTATGGCTGTGAAGAGACACCATGACCAAAGCAATTTATAAAGCGGAAATTATTTAATTGGTCCTTGCTTACAGTTTCAGAGGTTTAGTCCATTGTCATCTTGGCAGTGAATATGGTGTCATGAAGGCAGATATGGTGCTGGAGAAATAAGTGAGAGTTCTGCATCCATATCCACAGGCAGCAGGAAGAGCAGATACACTGGACTTGGAATGGACTTTTTGAATACTCAAAGCCCACATCCAGTGACTCACTTGCTGATACAAGACCACACCTCCAAATCCTTTCAAATAGTACCGTTCCCTTATGATTAAGTATTCAAATATAAGAACCTATGGGGGTCATTCTCATTGAGCTGCCATGGAAACTTAGGGGAAGATGGTTTTATTTCAGCTTATACTTCCAGGTCATAATCCATCATTGAGAAAAGTCAGGGCAGGAGCTAAAGAGAAGGCCTAAGTCACAAAACAATCCCACACCAGTTCAGAAATTTGGATAATAAAAGGGTTATTTATTTAAGGGGAAAACTCAAAGATCACTGTCCTAGACAACAGCCCTCTGAGCAAACAGGAACAGAGTCTAGCTGGAAGCAAGAGAGCAAGCTCATGGCTACCTCTGCTTTTTAAAGCAAAAGAGGTCATGCCCAAGTGGGCTGGTATCTTAAAGGCTATTGGCTGAAGAAACAGAATGTGCTCATACAGCACTAAAGCATGGAAGAACGTTGCTTACTGTCTTGTTCACTGCCTCTTACTTAATTTGCTTCATTATATAGCACACACCTAACTGAAAGGATGAAACTTCAATTAGAAAATGCCTTCATAAGATCTGGCTGTAGGTCATTTTATGAATTAGTGGTTGATGGGAGAGAGCTGAGGCCATTATGGTGAGTGTTGTCCCTGAGCTGGTGGACCTGTGTTGCCCATATGAACAGTGTTATGACATCATGCACAAGATCTCTACAAGTTCAAACTAGGCCAAATACCAGCATGGAGAAGGGAGGTTTGCATGAAGTCTCACCCTTACCTGTGGAGCTTCTTGCAATTCTTAAATGCTGGGAGAGTCAATTTTCTTTAAGGGTGTAGCCCCTGGAAGTAAAAAATATTTGGAAGGCCACACATCCGAGAACATATGGGCAGCAAATTGAACTATGTGTTTTTTTTTTTTAATGAGCATACAAAGTTAAGTATGCATGAATGTGGTGAATCTGGGAGGAGTTGAGGAACCAGACCAAATATGATCAAAACTCATTATATGAAATTCTCAAAGAATTAATAAAGAAAAAAAGCAACATTTCTTTCATAGCCCCTTACTCTCTCAAATGTGAATCCTGGATCTTGTGTTCTTTCCACAAAGCACACCTCTATGTATTGGAAATTTCTTATTCCCTCAACTTGGGGGAGGGATTTCACCTACTGCCTTGTTTCCATGCTTCTATTTTTTAAAAAGGTTTTTTTATGTTTTTTAAGTTTTATGTCAAATGATTCTCTGTTGATATGGAAAGACAATAGACTATGTTGCAGGATATGTGGCAGCATTCCTAGACTCTATTTATTAGACATCAGAAGTAGAATCAAAGTTTTGACAATCAGAAGTTTACAGAGACTATCTAATTGATTACCTAGAAGTTATAGCTAAATTCTTAACATTGTTGTTTTTAGGTCATTTTATATTTTGCTATGTGAAGGTCATTATGAAACTAAACTGGCTCATGTTATCTGCCTATCAAATAGTATCAGACAAACTCTGTAAACTTCTGATTATTGTGTGATAGACAACATGAGCCAATTTAGTTTCAAAATGGCTCTAATATAGCAAAACATAAACTGATCTAAAATAACCATGTGAAGAATTAAACTACCATTTCTAGGTAATCAAAATCTGGACCAGAAATACAGTTAACTCCCAATTAATAATTATGTTCTCAAGCATCTTGGTTTCAGCATACCCCCCAAAGACCAAGAAAATGAACTTCAATTTGTTTATCTTTAAGAAGAGTAGAGTTATATTTTACAATAAATCAGACAGTCCTAAAAATGAATAGCTATCAGGTGCAGGATATTATTACAGTAATTTATAATACATAACACAAATAACTCTTCTACTATGATGAATTAGCTTCCTAATGATGGCTCTACTAGAATAGATCAACTAAAAGATATGTGCAAGATAAACACAATTTAGGTATTTGATTTTTAGTATAGAAAATTGTATCAGAAGTGGTGTTATATTCTTTGTACTTTCTATTATTACCTCTTAATACACATAAACTTAATATATATAATACACATAAATAATAAAAAAACTCTTATATTTTTATTATCTAATTCTGTCTTCAACAAAAACACAAATAAAGGAAAAAACACAATTCTTTGCAAATATGAAATACTAAAATCTTGTACCCCATAACATTGCTTTGGATTACAAAATTTAAGTTGGTCACAACAGCCCCTATTTTTGGTGTTTATCACTTCTGTAATATCTTCTTTTGTGTAACATGTGAAGAAATTTAATTACTATTTCTAGAAAATAAGATTGTGGTACTGAAAATATAGCTTTCTGAGACCACAAGATAATATAATGAAGATATTTCTCCACATGCAAAATAGGAAATTAATTGCTTTAATTTACTCTTTGTGGTTGTTCATTATGCTATAATAGATAATTAATGCAACTAGATCAAAGGAGGAGTGCTGTGGGACAACGGTCTTGTACTCTGTAAAGATTTGTTACTTGTATTGCTTTAATAAAATGCTGATTGGCCAGGAGGCAGGCAGGAAATATAGGTGGAGCAACCAGAACGGGAGAATTCTGGGAAGAGGAAAGGGTCAGTCTGCAGTCATCATCCAGACACAGAGGAAGCAAGTTGACAATGCCTCGCTGATAAAAGATACCAAGCCATGTGACTAACACAGACAAGAATTATTGGTTAATGTAGGAAGTAAGAGTTAATAAGAAGCCTGAGCTAATAGGCCAACCAGTTTATAATTAATGTAAGCCTCTGTGTGTTTCTTGGGACTGAACACCCATGGGACTGGGCAGGACAGAAACCTCTATCAACAGAGGAGTGATAATTAATCTTGTTTCTCAACTTTACTAGATCTGAAATTAATTAAAATGCAAGTTGTTGATCACTCCTATGAGGGACTTTCTTGATCAGGTTTTCTGAAGTGAGAAAAACCACCCTAAATGTGGATGATACCTTCTAGGAGTAGACCAGAAGACCAGATAAAAGAACACAGAAAAAGAAAATCTTTATGCCTGTTTATCTTTGTTCTTATTGGAAAGTTTATGTCTTGTTCCTGTTATATTCCTCTTTTGTATTGGAACCAGTTTTCTGAGTCTTCCAACATATGTTCATTGCATCAGTTCTTACCTGTAAAAAAAAAAAAAAGAAAAACTCTGACAAAAGCAGCAAATTTATCCTAAATTTCTGATTTAAAGCAGAATTTATTTTGGATATGAATTCAACATTAAAGCTTATTTAGATTTAAAGAGAATGCAGTGATGTATACACTTGAAATATTACAGAGCAAGAAAATTTGCCAACAAAGTGCATTCATTTTGTCATCTGATAGAAAAACTCACCTAGATGGTTCATCTTTCCAGTTTTCAGATATTATAACACAGTGAAGAAAAGAAACCCAAAGGCATATTATTTTGACAAACATGTGTTTCTATTTTAAACTAAAATAATACAGAATTGGGAAAGGTAATATAGATATGTATGCTTTTCTTGATGAAATTGTTGTTCTGAAAGAATGGAATAAAGAAATAAAAATAAAACTTCAAGGTATGCTAGGAAATTTATTTATACTAGCAGCAAATAGTCATTTTTAGTAGGAAGCAGTGTTTTTTCTCCATTCATAACAATTAACAATACATATGATGATACTGAGAGTTTAGTAAAAGATTTTCAGTGACAAATATTTTTTTCAGATTCTTTCTATGTTCCCAAAATAACATGCTCTCAACTAGAAAATACTCTTCCTGATGTCAAATTACATGCTCTTCACCTTTCCTCTTCTTTACACCAGTTGATGGATTTTCTTGTACATTTTTAAAGTATCAAGATGCTCTATATAGCTGTGTAGCACATACACACACATGCATGCGCGCGCACACACACAAACACACACACACTCATGTACTCATACACAAAACAAATGTAAAGTGATTGCCAGTTAATATTCTTTGAATCAGCCTTGGTAATTTATATACCCAAAAGTCACCTAGAAATGATGGTGCTCAATAAATGGTGAAGGGATGTTTTTAGAATCACTGTAGGCAGAAACAATACACAAAGATGATTTATGTGTCTTCTAAGAAAGAACTCTGCATTTGTGTGGGGCTAATTTTTTTGGCACTGGTGAGGCAAATCAGAGCCTTACATATGATGAGCAAGCACTATCTATCACTGAGCTACAATCTCAACTCATGATTTATTCTTATTTATGATCATTTTAGGAAAATAATGAGAAAATAAATAATTCAAGACAGCAATATAAATTCAACCACACTGAACCTGATAGAAGAGAAAGTGGGAAGTAGCCTCCAATGCATGGCACAGGAAACCACTTCCTAAATATGAGCTAGACACTGAGAGAAACAATTAACAAATGGGACCTCCTGAAACTGAGAAGCTTCTGTAAAGCAAAGGATACAGTCAATAAGACAAAAGGCAGACTACTGAATAGGAAAAGATCTTCACCAACCCAACATCAGACAAAGGGCTGATCTCCAAAATTATAAAAAATTCAAGAAATTAGACATCAAAATTCAAAATAATCCAATTAAAAACTGTAATACAGAATGAATTAGATAATTCTCAACAGAAGAATCTCAAATGACTGTAAGACACTTAAGGAAATGCTCAAAATCCATAGCCATCAGGGAAATGCAAATTAAAATGACTCTAAGCTATCATCTTACACCAGTCAGAATGGCCAAGATCAAAAACACCAATGATAGCTTAGGCTGGAGAGGATGTAGAGTAAGAGGAACACTCCTCCATTGCTGGTGAGAATGCAAACTTGTACAACAACTCTGGAAATCAGTATGGTGGGTTCTAAGAAAATTGGGAATTAACCTACTTCAGGACCCAACAATACCACTCTTGAACATATACCCAAAGAATGCTCAATCATACTACAAGGACATTTGTTCAACTATGTTCATAGCAGTATTATTTGTAATAGCCAGAACATGGAAACAACCTAGATGCCTCTCAATTGAAGAATGGATAAAGAAAATGTGGTACATTACACAATGGATTAGTACTCAGCGGTAAAAAAACAATGACATCTTAAAATTTAAATGCAAATGGATGGAACTACAAAAAAAACATCTTGAGTGAGGTAGCCCAGACCCAGAAAGATGAACACATTATGTACTCACTCATAAGTAGACACTAGCTGTAAAGCAAAGGATAATAAACCTATATAGTTCATGATCCTAGAGAAGCTAAGTAACAATGCAAACCCTAAGAAAAACATACATAGATCCACCTGAAAGAGGGAAATAGACAAAATCGCCTGAAAAATTGGGAGCATGAGGGTGGGGGTAGAAGCAAAACAGAAGAGAAAAAGAAGGAAGAAAGGGAGGGGGAGGAGAACTTGAGGAATGGGATAGTTGAGACGGTAAAAGACAGAGATGAGACTAAGGAAGGAGATATTTTGATTGAGGGAGCCATTATGGGCCTAACAAGAAACCTGGCAAGAGAAATGCCAGGAACCCACAAGCTTGACCACAGCTAAGACCCTAAGTAATAGAGGAGAGGGTGCACAAACTGGCTATGCCCTTTAGTCAGACTGATAAATATCTGTGGAACCACATTCGGGCAAGAGTCTGGGGATTAAAGAACACACAGAGATGTGGGTCACTCTTGAAGCAAGAATGCCAATTTTATGATGTTTCCAGACAGCTTATGTAGTGTTCTCCTTGACTAATGGCCAAGCCCTAGCTCTGGGGATTTTCCACTGCACTCCCACCAGCTATTAGATGACTTATTTACTTCCTTATTTACAGGAACTCATGAGGGTCAAAACATCCTGTGCTCAGAGCAGCTGTAAGCATAGAAAAACAAGTTGTTTTCCACCAGCAGGCAAAAGGTCCTAGAAAGTTTGGGGTCTGAGGGTCTGCAGCTCCCAACAAATATCTTAAATGTCACCATAGAAAGTTCATCCAGCAACCGATGCAAACAGAGACAGAGACCCACAGCAGAGCACTGGGCTGAGCTCCCAAAGTCCAGTTGAAGAAGGGGAGGAGGGAGAATATGAGCAAAGAGGTCAAAACCATGATGGGGACACCCACTGAAACAGTTTACCTGAGCTAATGGGAGCTCACCAACTCTAGCTGGACAGGGAAGAAATCATCATAGGACCAAACTAGACCCTCTGAATGTGGGTGACAATTGTATGGCTGGGGCAGACTGCCAGGCTACTGGCAGTGGCACCAGGATTTATTCCTACTGCTTGTACTGTCTTTTGGGGAACCCATTCTCTTTGGATGGATGCCTTGCTCAGCCTAGATATAATAGAGAGAGCCTTGAACCACCCCCAAAGCAATGTGCCTTACGCTCTCTGAGGAGTGGATGTGGGTGGAGATGGGTAGGTGGAGGGAATGAGAAGAGGGGAGGGAGTGGGAACTGGGATTGGTGTGTAAAATGAAAAAGATAGTTTGTTTTCTTCTTTAAAAAATAAAATAAAATGAGTAAATAAATGGATGAGAATAGAAATAAAGAAAATTGATAGATGTAGATGAAAGATAAACATACAGATATAAACAGAGATTTATAGCTAGTTAATTATACTTATGAAACTTAAAGATTAGGGAGAGTAATCAACTGATAGATAATAAAATTATTGCTTACTTTGGCAATACACTTTTCCTGATGAAATAGTTTATTATAGTATACCCTGAAGTCTTTTCTTAAAAATGTATCTTTGTGTGTGTATGTGTGTGTGCAATTGCATATGTATATGTGTGTGTGTCATGTCTATATTCATTCACCTGCATGTGCAAATATAAATGTAAGGACAGAAATGCCACGGCACTTTGGGGGGGTTCAGAGTATTAAAAGAACTTAGGGTGTTAGTCCTTACTTGTCTGGGACCAGCCAGAGTAAGGGCATGGGGATTTAAAAATATAGTAAAGAATATTAAAACACAAATCAAAATAATAAAATGTAGAAATATATAGGATAGTCTCATGAGGGAATTTTTTAGTAGGTACTGAAAATTCACCTGTATTTAATTCTCAATTGTTTAAAATACCCTTGACCCCAAAAGGTAAGAGTAAGGCAAAAGACTTGTATTAACATAATACAAGGAAATGAACATACCAATTGAAAGTCACAGGCAACATTCATAGTTAAACATTCTGTTGCTAGAACAAAACAAGTTTCCAAGTCATGCTCACCACCTAGACCAAACACTCTGTAGGCAAACCACTCCCTGGGTGGAATCCCAAGTTATTTCCATAAATGGAACTGGAACTTAGTTCGATCCTTATACTAGAAACAAGTCCCAACTCTCTGACAGTAGGTCAACATAGGTAGGCCTTTTTGGACCTCCACATTTACTTCCTACCTTGGTTGAGACACATTTCCTCTTATTTAATTCTAAGATTTGCCTTTTTAGTTTTTGTTTTCATAAACCTTTCAAAGATGGTTATATCCTAATTAAGACCATTTTGAGCAATTTTATGGATTAGTTTTGTAAGACAATAAAGTTTCAGTGTAAATTAGGCTTCAGTAAGTAGTGAATTATATCATAAACTTCCTAAAAACATTTTTATGTTTTAATCTATAGAAATTGAATATAAACTTACTTGAAAGTAAAAATATATGTATATATATTTGCAGGTGATATAAGTCAAGAATCTTAAGGTGAGTTCTTCTTGGACTAGGTAGGGTAGCCATGAATCTAATGACAAGTGTACCTATAAAAGACAGATGGGAAGAAAACACAGTCAGAAGAAAAACTCATCTGAGAACAGAGGAAAAGATAAGATGGTCTCTACCCCAGTAAAAGAATATATTTCTATTGCTTAAGTCACCAGAATTTTTGTAAGTTCTTTGGTAACCATTGGAAACTAATGTATTGGTCATTCTGAATTCTCATAAAGAATTAAAGTACAGTGTTGATCTTCCCCAGACAGATAAACCTGAGCCTAAGGTCATTATTAAACCTTGTAAAAACAATCTGAAATATACAGAAAAGAGAGAAAAATCCCTGAGAAAAATCCAAAGAATTCATAAACTTTCAATTCTTGAAGGACTATTGGAACTAAATCAGTCACTGGTATTCAATTAGAAAATGAACAACATAGAATGACCAGAAAATAAATACAGTTTAGCAATATCTTTTGTTATGAGCCTTTCAATATTGTAGTGTCCAGAAACAAATAACAATGTTCAATTGCTTTATTCCACATTGTGTTAGTTACTTCTCTTTTTTTCTGATAATTGAATACCTTCCAAGAAGCAAATTAAGCATAGAGGGTTTTATTTTTTTCATTTGGTTCCAGGAAGTATATTCTATCATGGCAAGAGATGTATGGTCAGCAGAAACCATTGGGTACATTGGATCCCAGGCCAGGAAACAGAGCATATGGGAAGTTGATCAGCTATAAAACCTCAAGGCCCTCCTTTAGCAAAGGTTATGCAAACTTGCTAAAATAGTGCCACCAGCACATAGTGGTCATTTCCATTTAAAACACAGCATGCAAACCAAATAGAAAATAATCCTAGTCTTAGGCAAATATCTTTCCCACAGAGATGAGGAGGGTCAAATAATTTCATTTTCATAATCAATAGTATTTTGTTGACAGATTCAAATATTTTGTAGTTTATATTAAAGATCAAGAGGATAGTGCTGTGCTGGAAATCAAGGACTTTGAATCTGGATGGTGTGATACTCACTTTTATCTCTAGTTGCTCACCCACCCCTGCCACATAATCATAAAGAAATCTATGAATATTTACCTCTTATATCAATGTCTGTTCGTGAAATCATAAGGAAACTTTTTTGAAACTTTTTCTACCATTTACAAAATAGGAATATATAGGTCTATAAGGTTTCTCAAGGATTAGAAATAATTTATGAAAGGTATGGGAATATAGCTCAATGGTTGATCTTGGATCTAATAACAGTTAAATTATCCTACACAGATAGCAAATCACTTAGATTTATAGAATACTTTTTAATGCCTTTTGAGATGAACAATGAAATTCATTTAAATCATTTACCATTATGTTGTAAAATAACCTCTCCTATCAAACTTAACCTCTACATCAAGCTCTGCCTGGTTTTGCTTTTGAAATTTGACTACTAACTGTCTGTGCAACAAATTCTATTTTAGGGTATATTCTGACAATGCTAATATTCACTGTTAGTAATTTTTCCTAACACGAGCTCTCTGCCAACACAAAAATCCCAATCAAGCCAAATCACAACAAGCCAAATTAAGAAATATCCAGGTTTAATGGGATTCCTGCGCTCTTGGGTGGCCCCGAGGAGGAACTGGGAGGCCCCTAATGGGACCACCAGAAGGAAGGAAAAGAGACCATGTGTTTCTGCTTTGGGAGCTCATTTAAATACCCTGTGGGAGTGGTCAGGACCTGGCATGCTGGGAGCTCACTATAATACCCTGGGGGGTAGGGGGGTCAGGACCTGGCATGCTGGGATTTGGAGTCCAGACCAATACAACTCCCAGGCCAGGGCCAGGGGGCTACGCTCCCAACTTAACATTCATTAGTTATTTGTTTCTAATGTTCTTAATGATGGCTCCTGTTGTAAGCCACACATTGGGGTGACATCTGTCAGGTTATAGCCTCCATGGGATTCTCGTGTTCCAGGGTAGGAGAGTGAAGATCAGAATTATTTAGCAAAAGGAACAGAGATCTGAGAGAAATAAGAGACAAAAACACAAAACAGCATCCAGAGGGAAATTCAGTGAACACTGAAATCACCTGTGTTTATTTTTCACATGCTTATATAGTCTACTCCAACAGGGGAGAGGGGAGGCAGCAGATTTCATTAGCACGATATAAGTAATAGAGCAAGTATCCTGCAGGCAGCCACTCCCTTGGAACTTTCTGCCAGGCTCCTTGGAGGAGCAGGAATAGACTTGAATTCTTCAACCTTCAGTAACGGTAAAATAAATCCACCTTTATTTTCAAAATACTAATTAACCATACTCTAGGTCAGGATCTCTTATTTGTAGCCACATCTGTCGTCAACAACTTTGAAAGAGCAAAAGTAAACTCAAACTCTCTGACCTTTAGTCAAGGTGGAATGAACTCATATCTGTGAGCCCCGGCAGACTCCAATATTAAGTCTGAGTAAAATAAATTAATGAGCTATGACTTCAGGAAGTTCCTTACAAAGTTCATCCCTATCTTGTAAAACTCAAAATTAACATATTAAACTTGTCTTTGGATTGTTTTCACTAATAATTTTAAGACTATCTTTTGTGTAACAGATTTTCGCATGCACATACAACACATACCTGTCAACTACTCAGAAAGAAAGTCCATCATGAGCCAAAGTAATAATTACCCCAAAGTTCAACTTGCTGTACCAATGAGTGCTTTTAATTGGCATTACTTTATTGACATGGGAGTATAGGTGAGGGGTTACTTACAAGGAGCAGGGATACTCAAAAGCAGTTGCATCACCAGAATCCAACCCCAGCCTCCACTCTGGAAAACTTAGAAAACTGCAACCCTGGAGCTCTCTGTGAAGCTTGCCACATTCTATATGTCTATTTCTTTCTTCAGTCTGTGTGATAAGTATCTCCCCTCTTCTCCAGCAATTGTTTACTTCTTTTTAATTGCTGGATAGGATACCTCAAACATCTTCCAAGTTCCTATTTCCCCTGGTCCTTCTTAGGGCAACTATTTCCATTTGGAGGGAATATTGCAATTCAGAGGAGCATGCTGTACAACATCTTCAGGTCTCCCCAAAAGGCCCTTAATTAATCATCAGTATGAATGAAACAGATAGTTGGATTAAATTTTGAATGCTAACCTATGTATAGTTTCTTGACTTCAAATAATGATGTTTCCTGCGAGAACTGATTCAAACAGAACACATGTCACTGTTTGAAACATTTTTCCATATTTTTATTTTAAAAATTTATTTTTCATTTTATATATCAACCCCAGTTCACTCCCCCTCTCATTCTCCTGCCTCTTACCTCCTCCCTCCCTTCCCATATCCCATCCACTTCTCAGAGGGGGTAAGGACTTTCTTGGGAAGTCAACAAGGTCTGGCATACCAACTTAGGCAGGACCAAGCACCTCCCCCCAGATCAAGGCTGAGAAAGGTATCTCACCATAGGAAATGGGCTCTAAAGAGCTAGTTCATGTACCTGGGATTGGTCCTGGTGCTTTTGCCAGTCCCCCCAACAGATCAAGTCACATAACTGTTACCCACATTCAGAAGGTCTAGTACCATACCATGCAGGTTTCCCAGCTGTGGGTCCATAGTCCATGAGCTCCCACTAGCTCAGGTCAGCTGTCTCTATGGTTTTCCCATCATGCTCTTGACACCCCCCCACCCCGTTCATAAGATCCCTCCTCCTTCTCTTTACCTGAACTCCAGGAGCTTCACCCAGTGCTTCACCCAGTGCTGTATTGGCTTCCATCAGTTACTGGATGTAGGTTCTATGATGGTAATTAGGGTGGTCACTAATCTGATTAAAGGGGAAGGCCCTTTCAGGCATCCTCTCCACTACTTACAGCTAGGAGTTTTCAGCTGGGGTCATATTTGTAGATTTCTGAGAATTTCTCTCCTTTAATCCCAGCACTCAGGAAGCAGGGACAGGGAGACCTCTGTGAGTTTGAGGTAAGTCTGGTCTACAGAGCGAGTTCCAGGACAGGCTCCAAAGCTACAGAGAAACCCTGTCTCAAAAACAAAACAAAACAAAACAAAAAAACCGAAAAACAAAAACAACAACAAAAAACAAGGATTGCACTGTTTGAAACTTGGAATAAACTTGAGAAGTAATCAACTGACTTCACTACAGTCTTTCAATTTGTCCTTCATTACTGACACTTTTCCTTCATAATATTCTAGATGGAGATGAGAAAAAATCACTGCAAGAGTACGAAGAGGGGGGAAAAATGCCCATTAACTCTGGCACAATTCCTAAAGTACAACTATTTTATATTTTTTAAGAAATCCAATTAGCTTACTGAAAAACAAAAGTTTTTTAATTCTCCCTTTTATTAATAATTATTTATTCTTTAGAATTTCATGCATATATACAATGAAAATATGATCACATCCACTTGTTTTCCTCTCCCTCCAGTTCCCCTAATATCTTCCTGAATATGAGCATAGCCCCTCTTCTTTTTTTTCCCAATAACACACTAAGACCAATTAGCACTGCCAAAATGTGTGTGGATATGGACTCATCCACTGAAGCGTGGGAAATCAATGGCCATACCATAAAAGAATGATTCTCCTTCCCAGAACAGTTGTCACTGATCAATAGCTCCTCAGTAAGGGGTGGACCTGGAGAGCCCCTCCCCCACAGAGGTCAGAACTTAGGCTGAATCTATCTTGCGCAGGTTTTCTGCAGTGGCATCGAGTGTGTGAGCTCATGAATACAATAGCTATGTTGTATCTGGAAGGTGGCATTTTACAGCATGCCGGCTGTCTTCTGGCTCTTGCATTCTTTCAGTCTCCTCTTGTGTCACCTTTCCCGGAACATTGTGTAGCAGAGAGGTTGATTTAGGACTAGGCACTAACTTGTTCTCAGGTCTTAGATTCGTTATTCATCTCTGCATTGAATGCTCTCCTCTACCAAAACGAATTGACTCTGACCAACCGGTCAATAGATATAAACACAAATATTTAGAGAACAGTTTGACAGCACGGCTATTTCGCAGAAAAATAATAGAAAGTTCTACCTCAGGTCTATGACCTCCACACCCATGGGCTGTTGACCAGGCATGAAATTCAGTCAGAGGGCAGTTAGTTACCCATAATATCCCTACCAGTATTTCATAAGTGGGTAGCTCTTGGTGGTAAGCTAGCATTGTAGCATGCAAGAGTCAGTGATGGGTAACACCATTGGTATATTAATGTTGTTTGGTGGTGGTGGTGGTGGTGGTTGGTTGGTTTTTGTTTTGGCTCATTTTAGTTTGATTTGTTTTTTTGGCTTTTGTTAGGTTGTTTGTTTTTGGACCAGCATCCTGGATACCCCTTATGGCAATATGAAAGCTACACACCAGGAAGCAAGTTCCCAAAGACCCAAATTGAGAAGATATAATTCCCAAATAGTATTTCTACTTAATGTCTTTTAAACTGATGATTCCATTATGACTCTTGTTAAATGGCTAGAATATAAGTAAAAGCTATGCCTCAGCTAACATCTCTGTTACTTCATCACTTGACCCATTCTAACAGTGACGTTCATAATTCATTATAGTATATTTTATCAAAAAACAACAATTGTAAACTGTTTCATTCTGATCTTTGCCAAAAAAATTGCCAAAAGAGAGCTTATGATGGATTAATTACAATTTCCTGGCTAATCTGTAATAAGAAAATGAGAATTTTCATAGGAATGAAACATTTAAAAAGAGGACTTGAACAATATCTACCTGTTGACTAGCCGTTCTCATCGGACTTACAGGATTTAATGGCAAACATGGAGCCGTTAGTCACATATGGCTATTTAAATTTAAGTAAAATTTTTAAATATATGGCTATAACTTCAGCTGCAGACAACTCCAGAGAACAAAACAGCTGTGAAGGACAAATGCAATGTCTTTTATTGTCTCTCAGTGTTTATGTCAGAAAATGAGAAACAGCCACATTTTCTGTCCTAAGAATAAATGTTATCAACTTCTTGGTGCTTAAAGCAGTTCAGACTCTTTCAAATGTAGTTTTCAAATTGCACTTTGCTGAAATGACCCCTGAAATTATAGCTAAAATCGTCTGGCAGGAACTATAATTGTTTCCTGGCAATAGTGTATAAAATAATATTAAACTATTTACAATGATTAAAATTCCCTCAACAAATTTATAAAGAAACAATTCTCAGAGGTGACTGCTGTGCATTTGCACTGTTGTTCTGTTTGTGTGTCTCTGCTTTTGGCCAATTTGAAATGAAAGAGCTGAGAAGCTCATTTTCTTTGAAAAGAAATTCACAAAATAAAACCTCCTTTATCTTTTTACTCATTGTCGCCACAAATAAATAAATGATACAAATGATTCTTTCACTGGTTGTAAAAGTAGAACCAGAAATTATGTGAAGTTGGGATTATTGAATTATTCATGAGTTCTGATTGAATGGAATGATTATCTCTGGACTTACAAGATAATAAATACTGTCTAGAAAGAGTTTTAGTGAAATAGTGTCAGGGAAAAATAAAGAAGCTGACTTCTTCACAAACTTGAGCCTAATTAAGAAGTACCTGTTTGCACATGTGCATATTTGTGTTTGTGTGTGAATACACATACATGTGTCTGTTAGTCCATCTACAAGTATGAAGTATCTTAGACAATTAAACAAATCACTGAGTCTCCCGGAAGCTTTTATGTGACTTGTGCAACGGCAGTGCTGTGGGAAAGCGCAGTTGCCTGGAACCTGCTGCTGTTTTTCTCTCCTTTCTCTGCTGTGAGTCGCAGCACAGCATGAGAATGAATTTCAGAAAACTCAGATCAAGAATCACTAAATGACTGCGCTATGTAAGTGTTTGCCAGTGAACAGCCAAATAATCTTAAATTATAGATCAGTGAATTTTCCCAAGATTGATTTCAGTGAACGAATTTTCCTGAGTTTATTATCACCAGAACCACAAAGAGTGAAGATTTGGGTTTTGCTCCTGAAGGCAACCACAGACAGACGTGGTTGTATGAAAGGTCTGGATGCATGGACATAAATAAACTCAACAATTGGTTTCAGAGAAAGGAAAATTAGGGGTGGGATATGATACAAAATATGTTTATAGGTTTATGGTTATAGAAATAGAGGAGAATATGTTATCATTAAGGAATAGTGTTATTGATTGCTGGTTTGGTTAATAAAAATATCACTTGCCTTTTCTTTTTATAGAACATCTTTCTTTTCCCAGAAGTCATATAGAGTCTATCAGGAGTATAGACCATCAAACAAAAAGCCACTAGAAACTCAATAATTTGTAAAATTTACAGACCAACAATCTTTTCTAGAAAGCTTACTCATGCCTTCGCAGAACACACAGTTTTCAGACCTTTCTACTAACATAACTAATCATGCAGCGTAACTAAGTAGTTAAAACAGAGAACGAAACCAGAATTAACGTGTGTGAAATGTCTAATGGAACAGGTGTGAACACTGTTTTAATAGAGTCATTCTCACCAGCTGTTGCATTTTCCTTTATGGTGGGAGGTGGTAGAAGGCAAGCAAGGGGTCCATTGTTCGTGTTTTGGTTTGGTTTTATTGACTAAACATGGTTTTTCAGCTGATATAGCTAATAACCACATGGGATTTTGCTATGTTTTGTATAGAATGTTCAAGAAATTTTACTCTTGGGTTAAAAAACATAAATTTGAAAACTCGTTGGTGGGTAAACTATGGTACTCTGTGGGTGCTGGTATTTCTCCCACTTTCTTTTAGAAGTAGGAGGTTCCATCTTCAAAGACTGAGAATGAGCTACTTCATCTCTCTGCTTCCTGGAAATATGAGCTACATCCCTGGAACTTTCCACTTGTTAGTATGTTTGGTGTACACCTGATGGCCCAGCCATGTTCTGATTCCTCAAGGCTGTCGTGGCTGTCAGAACATTCACAATCAGCCTTCCCCGATAGGGCTCTTTGCATTTGGCTTCCCTGTTAATTTGTTCTGTGATAGGCAGTACACAAGACAGATTTGTGGGTCAAAGGCAGTGCCTGTGGATACAACCAGTGGTAGAATGTGAGTTTCTTGGCCGGCATTCAAAATAATTTGCTGATAGTACTGTTGAGTGAGAAAAATACATTTGAGAAAGAAAATATATGTAGCATATACCTTTGATATAGGAATCAAAAGGAGTCGCATGGAGCACTAGGAGAATATAGAGTAAGGAAAACAACAGAATGAGTTGGGAAACTTCCTGGTATCCCTCACACGGATTATTTTTTCTCAACTCTATATGTATCAAGGATGAAAAACAAAACAGGTTCAAAAAAGGTGAAAAAGAATGTGGTCCTGACCAGTTCAACAAATTTCTTTACATTCACACTATTCTTTGTTCTTTTATGGTGGAGGTCTTGGGTTATTTATAATTACAGTTCTAGCCTCATATTTAGTGCTCTGTCACAGGACCTTGTTTTGGCCATGCTCTTAAAAAGATTCATATTCTATTAGCTTTGTCTCTCTGCTCCATTCCCTGCCATGAACACATATCTTTGCCAGAAAACTTCCTACTGTTTTCTTTACAAATAAGTGTGAGAAGGATTTCCCATGCATGTATAAAGGAAGCACATTTGCATCTCGATGTTAAATGCACAGACACATCTATAAACCAGACACTACTCAGCAGAATCCACGTCACATTTCTGCACAGAACTGGATACCTGTGTCTTTTACCAAACGCCTTCTTAGTGGTTCTAACTACCCTCTGATCACTGAACTCGGCAACAGCTGCATTTGATGCCATTTAGAGCCAAAGTATCCACGTTTACTCAATGATGTTCACTTCCTGTTGTGCTAGAACTCAAGTCAGCACATCCCCACCTTAGGAAGCCTTCCTTCAATGATCAGAAACCTTTTGTTGAAACATAGAGACCTATAGCTGAGAAACAAGGGAGGTGATAGGACTTTCAGAACCACTGTCAATGTTTCAACAGCAAAAAAAAATGTAATTATTTTATTTTCATTTTTTGTTTTGTTTTGAGTTTTTTCTAGGCAATGCTTCCTATACCCCACATCACCATTAACTTAATATGTAATCAAGGCTCTTCTTAGAGTCTTGATCTTCCTGCATCTACCTCCCAATTTCTAGGGTTATAGGTATGTGCCACCACTGAGCAACAAATTACTTTTTAATAATATTAAAAACAGTAATTTTTTTCACAATATAGAAGTATTCCAACCTTTTCCAATGTGCCCATATACTATAAGTCATGTGTCAAAATAGCCTTTGTGAGTAAAAATTAATCTGCTACTATTAGTTTGAAGCTAAAAATGATATACATGAAGTTGGTTAATGTGTTGAACCAATGGATAACCTCAGATTCTAGTCTCTTCATTAACTACCTATATCATATTTGCAAAGTTACATGACAGCTCAAATACAGCTTCTTCATATGCAGATGGAGGACTAGGCTAGATATTGAAAATGTCCCTTCAACTTTGAATCTGTGAGTATTAAACATCACCAATACTATTGGAATTTCCCAGTTACTGTTCATACAGTAACTATATAATAAAATATATAATATAAATAAAATATAAAATATATGTTAAAATCAGTATAACATTTATTACAATGAAGTCCAAAATAAAATTATCAAATATCACTAGACCTTTTTTCCCAGCATTCTTTACAGATTCTTTTACAATTGCATGATTTTACCTTTGAATTTCTCCAAGACAAACTTGAGTTGTTCTATGATTATTTTCAGTTTTTGTAGGTAAAACAATTCTCTTGTGAGCTGCATAAGTTATCTTATATATTTTTTCAAGAAAAAAAATGATAGAGCATAATCCAAGGAAATAAGTGAGGACTCCTGCTTCCTGTGAGTTGATTTTATATAAAACCTTCATTACATTAGACAATCTGAAGTTTTGCTTTTCTTCATACATACAGTGATCAGTGTAATGTGGCGAAAGTTGTATGAGAGTCCTCTAACACTAATTTTTATTATTTAGTATTAAGTTTAAGAGATACAATAAAATATGAGTCTAGGTGACTCAGTCAGGGTTAATACTAGAGAATATTTCTTCTGCTTCATATCTTCAGTATCTTTTGTCAGGAATGCTTATCTAGTATCCTTGTATCCTTGTATATTTCCCCAAAGTGGAAAAAATGAGATCTTGGACATAAAGTCTAAGAATAGTAATTAATATGGCCATTTATGGCCAGTTTTTCTAATTGAACATGTCTGTTGAGTCATTCATTCACCTCATTGTCATACTCCTCAGTCTGCCTTACCATGAATACAAATACAAGATAAAATACGCATAGAATGTCATGCACTACTAGAGCTTCAAAGCTCAATGACTTTAATGACTCAAAAAGAGATCTTTATATGGGACACTGTATATTCAATGAGTATTTCCACAAATTATCTTTCATCTTGTTGCTGAATAGATTCTCTATAGATTTTACATATGCTCTTGATTTTCAAAGTGTATCATTTTAATGGGCTTGCTATGATAATTTATGCCAAGCATTTAAAGGTAGGCTATGAGTTTATTAATTAAAAATATTATATTGATTGTGTTTATTGTTCAGATGTAAATATCTAGCAGCCTTGATTGTCTTTACTAATTTCATCTTGTTAAAAAGAAGTTAATAATTTGGGATGTAGTTCAAATCAATAATTTGAGTATTTGTCTGGACTGTATTTAACACTGAGTTTGATGTTCACAATGGAAAAAAAGAAAATATTAGCTTCACCCTCCCTTCTCGCTGAGTACTGAGTATAGGACAATTATATACCATCAACTATTCAAAGGAAAAATTCAATTAAATATTCAAATGAGAATTCTCCAAAAGGAGGGGCTAATTTTCAACCACAATTAACATTAAAATTACAGTTTGGTTTAGATGATGAACAACATTAAGTCAACATAAAAAAATATGAGGTCTGCTAGAGAAGAGCACACTCCAGGACAAAACTAGCAAGTCTTCTGGTGGGAACTGAAACCAGAAAATGTGTGGTGGTTTCAAGAAGCAGGATATTAGTAGCATTGGAAGAGTATGCCACAGGTACCCCAATACCAATCATGGGGTTTGAGGTGGGAAGATTAGGCTTCAGGCACCAGGAAAACTAGCTAATCCAGGGGAAACAGGGCCAACAAGTCAATGAGTCTGGGGTCAAAAAGATAAATGTAAGTATATAACCAATCAGAAAGCAGCTTTGAGAATCAAATGTGCAGTAAGGAAAGACTACAAATGTAGACAGCCCAAGAACTTAAGCCCTTTTAGGCAGATTCCATCTGCATACAAAGGAACATGATTAATTCCACAGCCTGGGATGGGAAATATTGTAGCAAATATTCCACAAGAGTGCGTATTTGAAGAAATAAAGTTAACAAATCGGGTATTCTTAAAAACGTGTCAAGAATCCCCTCTCTTGTTAGGTATAATGGTGAGTTCAATAATAGCTTGAAAAGCAAAACTTCTGAATTAAAAAAAAAGACTTTGCATAGATAAAATGTTTTATGGTATTTTATATAGTCTAGAATCATAATAACTTCTTTTACACTAAACTTACGTGTTTCTCATCTCTAAGAAACAACAATGATAATGGTCAGAGACAAACCTACCAGGTGCTAGGCTTTTACATGTTAATATTAGATTCTCACATTCGCTGGATAGTGATGCAATAAATCACCTATGCTGTACAGAATTAAGTTCACATCACCTTCTTCAACTATTTCAGATTGAGAAGAAATTAATATACCAGAGTGGGACAGAATTTAGAAGTGCAGGTTGAACTTATCACTGAGTAGAGATCTGATTATTAGCTATCTGTCTTGAGAAAGCCCGTTCTTCTTCATTCTAAAATGGGAATCACTGCATATAACCTGAATGATTATGGTGAGGTACAAACATACCCAGGCACATCATTAGTACTCACTGACTTTTTTTTATAGATCTTATTCAAGTACCTCTAACACCATTGCCAAGTCAGCAGGCATGTGCCTTCTGTTACACAGAGGGAGTGCGTTGAAAGATGTCTTCTAATTTTTCTTTTCCACATGTTAGATTTACTGGAGATAATAGGGAAAATTGAAGGAAATATTTGAATCATTTTGTTTTTATTTATAGAATCAATTTTATGTACTTTATAAAAATTTTACCATCATTTGAGGTCTATTATTTTTATGTATGTGTTTTTTATTGATTGTTATTGAGCTCTACATTTTTCTCTGCTTCCCTCCCTGCCTCTCCCCTCCTCTTCAACCCTCCCCCAAGGTCCCCATGCTCCCAATTTACTCAGGAGATCTTGTCTTTTTATACTTCCCATGTAGACTAGATCAATGTATATCTCTCTTAGTGTCCTCATTATTGTCTAAGTTCTCTGAGATCATGATTTGTGGGCTGGTTTTCTTTGCTTTATGTTTAAAAACCACTTTTCACATGAGTGAGTACATGTGTACTTGTCTTTCTGTGTCTGGGTTATCTCACTCAAAATGATGTTTTCTAACTCTATCCATTTTCCTACAAAATTCAAGATGTCGTTATTTTTTTCTGCTGTGTAGTACTCCATTGTGTAAATGTACCACATTTTCCTTATCCATTCTTTGGTCGAGGGGCATTTAGGTTGTTTCCAGACAAACAATGCTGCTATGAACATAGTTGAGCACATGTCCTTGTGGCACGATTGAGCATCCTTTGGATATATACCCAAAAGTGGTAAAACTTCTGTAAAGCAAAGGACACAGTCAACAAGACAAAACAACAGCCTACAGAATGGGAAAAGATCCTCACTAACCCTGCATCAGACAGAGGTCTGATCTCCAAAATATACAAAGAACTCAAGAAATTGGTCATCAAAAGAACAAATAATCCAATAAGAAATGGAGTACAGACCTAAACAGAAGTCTATTATTTTTAAATATTTATTAATTATTTGAGAATTTTTGTACAGTGCATTCTGATCATATTCATTTCCCTCTCCAACTCTCATATGTTCCTCAGGGTGTACCAAGAAAACATTATTGTGGATGTCTAAAAATTAACTAATAACATACTTAGTAATTTATAGATCATAATCTTAAAGAAACTTCTGGCTATTATGTAATGAAACTCAAAGTAATTCTGTGTTAAAATATCAGAATGCAGTTATTTTGTAATATCATATTACTATCAATGACAGCACACACACACCTCAGTCCCACATCTGTCTGCAACAAACCCAACCTAATTTACAATATCTGGCCAAATGACATTGCTAGCATTCATCTAGGAACAAACATAAGGATTTCATGGTTGACATAAAGTATCTAAATTTTGAGTTATCAGCCATGTAGAAAATAGAAAAGACAATTATCCAAAAGATCTCACAGGCAAGTGACTTTGTATATGTGTGTGTGTGTGTGTGTGTGTGTGTGTGTGTGTGCGTGTGTGTAGTCACAAGACTATTAAATCATGTGGGAGCTACAGTTTTAGTTGTTAATAGCATTGTCTCTATCAAGACACTGAGAAAGTCAATAAATGGTAAAATAATACATAAAAAAGAAGCTCCAAATATTTTCAGTGGGATTTACTAATTTAAATTCACACTGACACTGTATAGTAATTCCAACTCTGTGTGTGTGTGTGTGTGTGTATGTGTATGTGTGTATTTCTCAACATCCTTAAAAGCACTGATCAGCTTTAGCTTTGTTTTGTAAATATTAGCCAACTTTACTAGGGTGGGTAATAACTCATTTTGTTTTTCATTTGTATCTCCCCAGTGATTGGTGATGTTGAGCATTTCTTTATGCACCTTTCGACTATTTGTATGTATTCTTTTGAGGAATGTCTTTTTTCCATTTTAATTCAGTTGGATTTTGTTTTTTGCTACTAAATTATTTATGCTGTTTATCTAGTCAGGATTTCAACACCTCATCAACTGTATAGTTTGCCAGTACTTTCCCCATCCTGCAGGTTACCTCTTCCCCTTATTATTTCTTCTGTTCTGATGGAGCTTTTGAACGTGGTAAGATCCCATTTGTCTATTTTTGCTTTTGTTTCATATGCTTTATAGTCATATGCAAAAAATACTTGTTAAGTCCAGTATCCTGAAATATACTTCCTATGTATATTTCTATGTATCTTCTAAGTTATTTCACAGTTTCAAATTTTATACCTAAATATTTTTTTAAATATCTATTTATTTATTATGTATACAGTATTCTGTCTGTGTGAAGGCCAGCAGAGGGCACCAGACCTCATTTCAAATGGTTGTGAGCCACCATATGGTTGCTGGGAATTGAACTCAGGACCTTTGGAAGAGCAGGCAATGCACTTAACCGCTGAACCATCTCTCCAGTCCTATATACCTAAATATTTAATTCATTTGAGTTGAGTTTTGCAACTGATGAGAAGTAAGGATCTGACTTTATTGGTCTGTCTATTAGAATTCAATTTCCCTAGTAGACATGCAGGTTTATTTCTTGACGTTCTATCCCATTCCACTCATCCATTTTACTTTATTTATTTAAGATTTATTTATTATATATACAATGCTTGCACGTATGTGTGGAGACCAGAAGACAGAATCAGATCTTGTCGCAGATGGTTGGGAGCCACCATGTGGTTGTTGGGAATTAAACTCAGGATTTCTAAAAGAGCAGCCAGTGCTTTTAACCGCTGAGCCATCTCTCCAGTCCCTCCACTCCTCCAATTTATCTATAAAAGGTAGAGTGAAAATGCTTAAAAGCATAATAAAAAAAATAATAGTGAATTAGGATCAAACTTAAGCCCATCCAAAATTTACTTTGCAGCAGTAACTTACGAAACATTCAGTCTTGTGTGTTTCTGTATTACAGTCACCTTATCCCTTTTGTTATCTTGGGGGTTGCATAAACGCTTAGAAATTCTGGCTCCCTTTGTTTTGATCTGTCTGTAGCATATAATACAGTAGGGTAGTAGGAGTTTAATATGTAAGATTGAAATACAATTGATAGCATTCTGTTTGGGACTTATGAGATCTGTCTTTATACTTAGGTGTTTTTACATTCTATTCCTTCTTAAAAAGAACAATTAATCTCTCAAATGAGATACACCAATATGTGACTACATATCGTGAATTTTTATGTCACAGCCGATTATACAAATCAATTGGAATTCTGTTTTTATTTAGTTTTTGTAAATCTATTAAACATTGAAGATTAGAATAAGATATAAAATATATAGTCTAAATTATCATTGCCTGAGACCTGCACTTAGAATATGGAAATTAAGAAAATATAAATTTGCAATATCTTATTTCCTCTTAACAGAAAAAAAGAATTGATAAGAATGACTAGTTTGAGCACAAAAACATGATGCACTAAACAGAAATGACTGCCTGGCTACATAGATGATGTACTGGATTTAAATACTTTGAAGTCATCTTTTCAAGTGCAAGTGGCTAGTTAGATTTTAAGAAAAGTCTATAATGTTACTATGCTTTTCCAATTGCAAACAACTTTATTTCATTTGTATTTGTTAATTTATTTATTTTCCAGCCTGGCTGAAGTTTCCCCTCCCTCCCCTCCTCCCACTTCCCACTGCCCCCATCCAATACTCTCTAGTTTCTGTTCAGAAAGGGGTAGGCCTCCACAGGGTATCAACAAAGCATGGCATATCAAGTTGTGGGAAGACTAAACACCTCCCCTTGTATTTAGGCTGGACAAGGCAGTTATGAGAAATAGGTTCCTAAAAGCCAGGCAAAGCATTAGGAACATCCCCTGCTCCCATTGCTAGGAGTCTCACAAATAGACCTAGCTTGATAACAGTCACATACATGTAGAGCAGCATGTATATTAAATTTGGAACAATACAGAGAAAATTAGCATGCCCCCTTCACAATATTTTCCTGCTCATTAAAGTTGTATTCTGTATAGTTAATAGATTCTATTCTATTCAATTAAAGGAAAACATTTATTGAGTATGTCTGTTATGACAGCCTGAAATACAGTGTTCAGTACTTAGTTCAATTACTTATGGGTCCTCAGGAAAATGAAAGAACTTAAAGAGAAACAGTTTAGTTGAGCTTACATTTCCAGAAGAATAAAAGCTCATTATGGTGAAAAAACATGCCAACAAGAAGCAGACATGGAGGCTGGAACTGAAGTTGAGGACTTACTTACATATTAAACCTCAAGCAGAGAGAAGAAAAGCTTTTAAAAAAAAGTCCAAAATATGAAACTTTGAACTCTAGAAACTCACTCTCAGTAATGTACTTCCTGTGAGAAATAAATGGAGGAAGGCGAGAATAGACAGAATTACTTCTTATTTCTTCATTTTAATCAAAAAAAAAGTTTCACAAATTTAGTTTGACATTAATACTAGAAATACTGCCTAATGGGGATGCCAAACAGCTACTGCCTCATAAACTAAAGAAAGTGTAGTAAAACACTATCTGATAAATATCTCACTTTGTCATCTCTTAGTAATAATTTGAATGCCTTACATTTTTTATCAGCAGTGTGCCAAACCCATTGTAGGCTCTCAATAAATATATATTATGTAAAACTAAAGTTTCTTAATTTCTTGAGACAGGATTAAGTGTTCCAAGTCAAATGTTTAAGCCTCCACAAAGTATTTCCCTTCCATTGTGAAATATATTCTCTGGCCTCCAGGGAACTTGGATGGCAAGAATTGTGTATCAAACACAGCATATGGCATATGTTAGGTGATCCATAAATGTTTGCTGAATAAACTACTGCATGATAGACAGTACAGTCTATATCCAGTGACCCTGTCTTCAGACCTTTCCCTACGAGCACCACTCTGAAGAATAGAAAATAACTGATTTGTTTACATTTATGTGTTAAATATTCTTATTTTGTTATGGTTTTTCTATTCATAAATCTTAAAATCATGTCTATTGGATGACTCCCTGATTTATAAATTTCATTATAATGGGGCTAATAATTTTCATCCTGTCAGTGAAATTCATTATGCAATTCTGAAACCTATAGGTGTAGTTTTTATTTCTTTTGAATGTACATATGATATCTTTATTTACATTTTATTTGAAGTCACTCAATTGCACTTTTTTTCTTATATTGATAGTGTAAGACTGAAAAGGAGTAAAATAGTACTATTAAAACTTTTTTCTCTAGTTATAACCATATCATGAATGCCAAGTTTAATTATAGCAGGTTATTGCTTATAAACTGAGAATGTATGAAAATAAATCTTGAAAGAAGTTGAAATTCTCTCAATTGTCTCATGTTCTCAAGCACTTCTGAGAAGCCAAGTTCTAGAAAAATAAGAAAAAAATTAAGCTTTTTAAGGTAGGTGGTTTTACAATGAAATAAGTTATTCAAAAAACAAAAATGGAGAAAACAGTTCGGAATAATATTGGCAACCAAGAACCTGGATTTCATTTTGTGAGAAGAATTATACACTGAAGATATTGGTCTGTAGAAGCACATGATGAAAATAAGGTTTTGCTAAGATTTCCTGGCACAAAAATCCAGAACTAATAGAAGTAGATCTGTCACAGCTATCCATCCACACAGTTAGTGTAATATTAAGATGAAATTTTTATTTCATTTAACTGCATCTCAAAGTAGGGGTGAATACATAAAGCATCTGCTGCTGGTTTGGAAAGAGAAATGGAATGCTTTGAACTAGGGATGAAGTGGGTTGCATGTTTTCCTATTTGTGATGTTTTAAATTTTGTTGAAACTTTTTTAAGTGTGCATATGTATCTGCTTCTATCAAAAAATGAACTTTAGGTACTAAATATCTTCTCATGGGTGTTTAGGTGTGTATGTGAGTCCTTGCATGAATCAATGCTCAAGTGTCTGTGAAGCTGTTACTAAGGCTGATTCTGCCTTTGAACAAAAATATCTTAAGAGATTAAGACACTGTTTGTAGTTAAAACTTGCTATCCATTACAAGGAACAGACCTAAACATAATAAAAGCAATATACAGCAAGCTGACAGCCAACATCAAACTAAATGGAGAGAAACTCAAAGTGATACCACTGAAATCAAGAACAGGACAAGGTTGTCCACTCTCTCCATATCTATTCAATGTAGTTCTTGAGGTTCTAGCTAGAGCAATAGACAACAAAAGGAGATCAAAGGGATACAAATTGGAAAAGAAGAAGTCAAACTCTCACTATTTGCTGATGATTTGATAGTATCTGATATAACTCACCCAAAAAAACTACTAGGGAACTCCTACAACTCATAAATACCTTCAGCAATGTGTCAGGATACAAGATTAGCTCAAAAAATTCAATAGCCCTCCCTTATACAGATGATAAATGAGCTGAGAAAGAAATCAGAGAAATCTCACGCTTCACAATAGCCACAAATAACATAATATATCTTGGGGGTAACTCTAACCAAACAAGTGAGTGACCTGTATGACAAGAACTTTAAAACTTTGAAGAAATTAAAAATGACACCAGAAAATGGAAAGATTCCCCCCATGCTCTTGGTTAGGTAAAATTAACATAGCGAAAAAGAAGAATTTTACAAAAAGCAATCTACAGATTCAATGCAATGCCCATCAAAATTCCAGCAAAATATTTACAGACTTCAAAAGAACAATATTCAATTTCATATGGAAAAGCAAAAAAACCTAGGATAGCCAAAACAATCCTGTACAAAAAGGAACTTCTGGAGGTGTTACAATCCCTGACTTTAAACTCTACTATAGAGCTACAGTAATGAAAACAGCCTGGTATTGGCATAAAAACACACAGGAGGACCAATGAAATTGAATTGAAGACTTGGATATCAGTCCACACACCTACGAACAACTGATTTTTTACAAGGAGGCTAAAAATATAAAATGAAAAAAGAAAGCAACCACACTGAACCTCATAGAAGAGAAAGTGGGAGGTACACTTGAACTCATTGGCATGGGAGATCACTTCCTTAATATAACCCCAGTAGCACAGACACCGAGAATAACAATTAACAAGTGGGATCTCCTGAAACTGAGAAGCATCTGTAAAGCAAGGGTATGGTCAACAAAACAAAGTGGCAGTGTACAGATTTGGAAAAGATCTTCACCAACCCCACATCGGGCAGAGGATTAATCTCCAAAATATACAAAGAGCTCAAGAAACTTGACATCAAAAGAACAAATAATCCAATTAAAAAATTGAGTATAGACCTAAACAGAGAACTCTCAACAGACGAATTTCAAATGGCTAAAAGACACTTAAGGAAATGTTTAACATCCTTAGCCATCAGAGAAATCCAAATCAAAACAATTGTGAGAGTCCAACTTACACCTGTAAGAATGACCAAGATCAAAAACACTAATAACAACTTATGCTGGAAAGGATGTGGGGTGAAGGGAATGCTCCTCCGTTGCTGGTGGGAGTGCAAACTTCTACAGCCACTTTGAAAATCAGTATGGCAATTCCTCAAAAATATAAGAAACAATCTACCTCAAAAACCGCTGTTGCGTATATACCTAAAGGATGCTCAATCATACCACAAGGACATATGCTCAACTACATTCATAGCAGCATTATTTGTAATAGCCAGAACCTGGAAACAGCCTAGATGCCCCTCCACCAAAAAAGTGGATAAAGAAAATGTTGTACATTTACACAATAGAGTACTACACAGCAGAAAAAAGTAATGACATCTTAAAATTTGCAGGCATATAGATGGACCTAAAAAAACATATTGAGGGCGAGAACCCAGACCCAGAAATATAATATGTACTTACTCATAAGTGACTTCTGGACATAAAGCAAAGAAAAACCAACTTACAGTCACAATTCCAGACAATATAGACAACAAAGAGGGCCCTGAGAGACATATATGGATCAACAAAGGAAGGAGCAAAAGACAAGATTTCCTGAGTAAATTGGGAGCATGCAATTCATGGGAGAGGGTAGAAGGAGAGAGGAAGGAAGGGAAGGGAATGAAGAAAAATGTATATAGCTCAATAAAAACAATAAAGAAAAACCCTTGCTATCCATGATGTGATAAAAGCATATCAATTATTCAATTCAATCTGAGTGTCTAATTCTTTATTAACCAGGTGATAATAATGTCATGATAAGAATATTAGAAAAAATGTATTAGTAGTTTCAGGTCACTCTGACCTGATAAATAGAGACTTATCCTTTTAAAAATACATCATGATCAAAGGATAGTTGTTATGGAAGAAAGAAAGCATTGATTGAAAGTAGTGATGACCCAAATTCAAATACCTAATTTGTCTCAATTGAAGCAATTTGTTCTCAAACTGATTCCTAATAAACACAATTTCATTATCCATAGTATGACATATTCCTTACTATATATCCTAACACATGTTTGGTTTTCAAAGTTGTCTTTGTTACTTTTCTATGGCTGTGATACAACACCACAAACAAGACAATTCATAGAGGGAAGGGTTATTTGGCTTACACTCCTAGAGAGATAAATCTGTGATGACGAATTATCAAGTCGGCACAAATCAATAGCCAAGCTAGCTCAATAGAAACGGGTATTTTTAATGAAAGGAAAAAGGGGAGCTCACTCTACCAAAGTCGCGATCCAATCCCTCTGGCAGACACCGCATGGAGAGAGCGCGTACCTGAGTTCTCTCGATTTTCTACCTGGGGTCCCGGTAGCCACACCCCAACTTCATGTGATTGGCTAGTGGCTCTTTCCCCATCATCTCCCCCCTTTGTCTAAACAGGATTAATCCAAACCCAACATAGCTATATACAATTGGAACAGACAACAAATGCAAAATTACAAACAATAAACAATATTAAGCAAGGAATGCATAACAGAAGTTTTAGTAAACATTCTATTTTAAGGAGTCTAAGTATTACATTGAAATTAAGCTTGGCTAGACTGTGAGGAAGGTAACTATCATTATTAAATCTTCAACTCCATCAGAGATCTGAGAAGGGAAACAGTATTACTTGAATGGACAGGAAATGTAATCGGGAAACTTCCACAATGTGCAACAAATGACAGAGACAACCGACTACCTGGGCAGTCACCCAAAGTCTCATTTGCAGTGTTGAAGCGACCAACTTTGGCTAAAGCCTAAAGTAACTGACATACCATTTTCAAGAGCAAGAAACTTTTCAAAACTATCTTACCCTGTCTTGGCAGGATATGACAGTTCTGTTTTATCCATTTACGCATACTCGGTATCTCTGTCAGTGGTTGAGGTATGGGCATTTCCTTGCCCAGAGGCCAGTTCTGCCAAGAAGAAAGGCTCCAGATGGAGTGTCTCTGGTGCTCAACATTCTCTCGGGAATAGATTGGTGTTACCAGGAGTGAGTGTGTCTCATTGTTGTGAAACTACGAAACTCTAGATTATATTAAAGGCCATTTTCTAC
>PVIU01017034.1:0-43144 GCA_004026605.1 Ondatra zibethicus
TAACCGTCCCCTTCCTGTACAGTAGGGTCTCCCAAGATCCTTTTCAGTTGCTGGGGTCAGGAGGAGATAATGGCTGTAATCCTCCTCTTCCTCTCCTTCCACGAGGAATTGCCAATCACCCAGCTGGCCATCACTGTATCATTGTACACATTTCATGGCTTCTGTGTCAGGGCTGTTTAGACTCTAGTGTGACAATGGGAGGATGGTAGTGCCATGCTTGAAGGAAGAGGCCATGTTAAAACAAAATGCAAATGGAGACACAGTTCTTAGCTGTTTATTTAAAGATTTGGGGCTTAGATATTTAAAATCCCCAAATCTTCTGATTCTTAAAAGGTAGTTACAGAATATCCCTCATGGAGTCTGTGTGGGACAGCACTCTAAAATCAAATGCATAAATACATTTGCAGGAAAATATATGTAGATTTGCACCGAGTGTGGTAATATACAAATGTTATTCCAGGTGATTTAAATAGAAATGACCTGGGAAATGAAATAATGAGATCATTACAGACTGAAATATTCAGGTGCTTCTTAGTTCTAAGAAAGGCAGTCTGTAAAGCTTTAAACAGCCACAGATCAAACACAGATAAAGCCCATGTATATAAATGGTAACACCAAAACCGCAGCTCTTGCCTCTAACAGAATAAAAGATGGTTTCTTCTTAATCCAAATGTGGGTGACCATGGTCTAGGAGTAGGGATTCAGGTTACCCCAAATATCATGTTCCATTAGACAAGTCGTTACATGAAATCTTATTAGTTACAGAACAAAGACAGCCATAAATCAAGGAATTTACCAAACACTTGGCTGGAGAATCACAGGTATAGTTCTAGCAGAGTGGAGAAAGCTCTGTTCCATTGTTGAGATGCTCCCTGGTTACATTCTTAGCCTGCGGATGAGTGAAAGCTGGTGGTTTGCTAAGAATATATTTTCATGGTTTTGATAGTCACAAGCATGGTAGGCCAGACATAGGGTGGGCAGTAAATGCTTTCAGAGAGACTAAAAATAGCCTGGGGTACTCGGTCCTGGTCTATAACCACTTTCTCCATAACTGGGGGGTTTGGTTATTTGTCCTTATAGAATCTTTAACATAGGTGAGTTGTCTCTTTGATTTCTGGAGATTTGAGTTCAAGTAAGCACAATGAGTTTTTAATCATACCCTAGGTTGTTTCAGGGAGCTGTCTAAGAGGACATATCAGTTTTCCATTTATGATGGGATAGTAATGAAATCACTGTGTGATGAAGCAGTGTCTGACAGCAGCCTTTAGGATGATTTCCTTCTGTTTCGTGCTCCATCATCCATGTCTAGGCATTTTAGTTTTTGGGTTTTTTTTTGTTTTCTTTGAGACAGGGTTTCTTTGTAGATTTGGAGCCTGTCCTGGAGCTAGCTCTTGGAGACCAGGCTGGCCTCGAACTCACACAGATCCGCTTGCCTCTACCTCCTGAGTGCTGGGATTAGAGGCGTGTGCCACCACCACCAGCTCTAGGCATATTTTTAACTCAGTTGATGGCTTTCTTGCTCATTGAAAACCTGGAATTTAAGGTTTGTGTTTTGTTGGTTTTCTACACATTGTAAATTTTTGTCTATGTGCTCACGTTCATGATCATCATTGCAGAAGGAGATTTTTCTCCATCTACTGGACTGGTTTCTCTCTGCCCACTGGGTTCCCACAGTTGTTAATGAAATAACCACTCCGAGGCTTATTATCAGTTGTGATTGTTTCATCAGTGGCTTAGGCTTCTTACTGGCTAGCTCTCTCTCTTATAAAGCCACCTATTTCTACTGATCTGGCGTTACCTCTATTCTGGCATCTTTCTCCTTAGGCTGCTGTTCGCATTTCTCTTCTTGGCTGGCTACATGGCATCTCCCTGACTCTGCCTTCTCTTTCCCTATCTTTGCTTTGGTTTTTCTGACTAGGTATATTCTGCCTGGAAACAGTTTTATGCATCAACTGATAAGAGAAACTCAGAGTCACAACATGTAGAAGGACATCCTCCATCACGTCATCACTGTTTCCTCCTTCTTACATCTTTGTTCCACTCTTCCTCACGCAAAAGAAACAAAGTAAGCTGAGCAATTGCACTACAGTCGGAGGGGAACTGTTTTGACGCCTGCAGAAGTTCTGGTTAGCTGGATTTCTGGCCAATACACTTAGGCTTGAATAAAGAGATTTAATGTATACAACAGGACAAAATACACCTGTTATTCATTAGAAAATAATACTGGAGACAAAATACTGGGGTGAGAAAAGATGAATACTAACTAATCAAAATGGATCTACATGCTAGCAACTGAGTAAATGGATCAAGACAGAACCATTTATTACTTCTTGGACTCACGCGTGTGTGTGTCTGTCTGTCTTTCTGTCTGTCTCTCTATGTGTGTATGTCCATGAGGATACACTTGTGTAATGAGGTTTTTCATGGGAAGATGCAACACACATTTACTTACTTCAGACAGGAAGCCCATGACAGACCTAAGTCTCAGATGTCACCAAAGTCCAACTTGAGACAGGAAGCCCATGACAGACCTAAGTACTGATGTCACTAAAGCCCAACTCGATGAACCAATGAGTTTTATTGGGATCACTTACAGAAATGTGGGTGAGGGGTCACTTACAGGAACAGAAATGACTCACAGACAGTTGCATCACCAAAGCCCACTCCAGAATGAGTGACAGCTCAGACGCTGGGGACCTGTGCACACTGCATGGCCTGAAGGCGCTCAGCAGGTGACAGTGTCCTTTCCAGGTGCCTCGGTTGGTCTGAACTCCTTCCAGGCAGGTGGACCAGTTTCTGCTGCTGCTTCTGCTTGGCTTGTTTGAGAGTGACTCTCCATAGTCTTTACTGTTACTCCCGTGGAAGGAGGGACCCAGTAAATCTGTCATGCTTCAGGGACCTCCTGAAGCTGCTTTCAGTTGTATGTGCATGAGTGCATGTACATATGTATGAGTGTGCACATGTAGGACAGAGGTCAACCTCAAGGGCTGTTCCTTAGGTTTTGTATATTTTTACTTGTTTGTGATTTCTTTTTCTTTTACTTTTGAAATGATATAATATGGTTATATCATTTCCCTTTCTTTTCCCCCCTCCAAATCTCTCATATACCCCTTCATGCCTTCTTTCAAATTCATATCCTCTTTTTTCATTTTTTGTTACATGCATTGATACACACATACATGTTACATGCATATACATATACATATATATATATCCTAAATACACATATATTCTAAATATAACCTGCTGTGTCTGGATAATGTTATCTGTATGTGTTTTCTGAGTTAATCATTTGGTACTGGCTAACCATTTGCTATGCTCTTCCCTGGAGAAGACTGTTTCTCCAACTTTCAGTGTTCCTTAGTTGCCTGTAGTTCTTTGTGTGGTGTTAATTCTTTCTGAGTTTCCCCCATGCACTTTGCATGTCTATTGTCCTTTTAAGCTAATGCCCAGGCAGTCATGTATGTGAGACTGTACGGGCATAGTTTCTGATGTCACTAAGAGACACAATCTTACAACAAACTTCCTGATTGTCCAGCTCTTACATTCTTTCTGCCTTCTCTGCTCCAGTGTTCCTCGAGCCTCAGGTGCAGTAGTGTTTTGTAAATATATCCACTGGGACTGGGCTCTTGAGAAGGGGTTTACCACTAGCCCGGAGCTCTCTAGCCCAGAAGGCTGTGCGGCTGGTCAATGAGCCGTAAAGATTCACCTGACTCCACCTACCCAGCACTGAAACGAGAAGCATAAACATCATGCTCAACTTTATGACAGGAATTTGAGGGTGGGAAGTGGGGCATCAAATCAGCATCTTTGTGCTTCTACAAGCAAACACTTTACTGATAGAGCTGTCTCACTGGCCCTGTTCTTGGATTTTTGAGCCTCGCTTAACTGCTGCTAATTTACAGGTCAGGGGCCATTTATGCTTTTATTTATTTAATACAAAATTTTACTGCCATTGCCACTGATGTTACACTGAATTTGCGTATTGATATGTGTTAGTCACTAACCTCACTGCTGTAACAAAATGCATGACGGAAGTGCCTTTAAAGAAGGAAGTGCTTGGGGCTGGAGAGATGGCTCAGTGGTTAAGAGCACTGGCTGCTCTTCCAGAGGTCCTGAGTTCAATTCCCAGCAACCACATGGTGGCTCACAACCATCTGCAATGAGATCTGGTGCCCTCTTCTGGTGTGTGGGCATACATGGAGGCAGAATGTTGTATACTTAATAAATCTTTAAAAAAATAAAATAAAATAAAAATAAAAAATGGGCTGGCGAGATGGCTCAGAGGTTAAGGAGCACCGATTGTTCTTCCAGAGGTCCTGAGTTCAATTCCCAGCAACCACATGGTGGCTCACAACCATCTGCAATGAAATCTGGTGCCCTCTTCTTGCCTGCAGGCACACATGCAGACAGAACACTAAACAAAATAAATAAATAAATCTTTAGAAAAAAAAAAGAAGGGAGTGCTTCTTTTGGCTCACAGTAGGAGAGGCTACAGTCAGCTTATTGTGGCAGGGAAGGCATGACAGCAGGGCACAATGTGGCTATGGCTTGGTGTTCATAGTCAAGGAGCAGAGAGAGACGGTTTCTGCTGCTCCCCCCCCCATGGTCTGGTTTCACTCCCCTGCAGGGCGGGGCTTCCCTCTTCAGTTTCCCTATGATGGGAATGACTTCAGAGACACTCCCATAAGTGCCTACCAAGTGGCTCTAACCTAGTCAAAGGAACAACAAAGATTAGCAAGCACTCATGGTGAGGAAGCAAATTAATAACACTGCTTTTTATAAGATGTCTCTAGAGAGGTTGTCTGCCAAGACCAAAGACGACCGTTTTCTTCTCTCCCAGATTGTCTACAGGATCTCACGTCACTATGTAGAGGTCATTGCTAGGAAGGAAGGGCTTCTATGGTTATTTGTACTTTTTTGTTGTTAATCTACAGATCCTCTGTACACATGGAAGCCTTTTCTAATTGCCATCACATTGATCCTGCACCACTGTGGCTCTAGACTAGCCAACTAGTGTTTAATGTCCTTAGTACTTGAGGGCTTCCTTCCTTTAGTTAAGCTACTTTCTAGAGCTCAGAAACAGGGCCTATGGACTCACCCATGTCCTTGTCAGTCAGACTTTTTTTTTTTTTTCACAAAGACATTCAGATATTCTACCACATGCAGTTTCTTACATTTCTATACCCAGTGTTCTAATAGTCAGGGCTTCATAGAGAACCACAATCCAGCCATTTCTCTATTTGGACAGTTGTATTATTCCAATTGTTCATTGGTCATTTGCACTCATTCTTTGTAGTTTGCCTTTTATCCTTGATCCTTTCAAACCCAAACTTTGTGTGTCTTCAGTTTAGGGCCTCTTTCATCGTCATTTCTTTGATCAATCTCTTTTCTTGAGTGGCTCCTCTGCTTTTTAAGGCCGTAAGACCTTTTTAGGCTTGGCCAAATGACAAAAGTGAGAATTGCTAAAAGGCCCCCATGCATACCAGGTAGTTTCAGACAGAATTATCAGTTTTATTCCACATTCTAGATATTTTGTTCATTAAATAATGATTTTTACATTTATAGAATTCAATACCAAAACAGACAAATAATCTAAGAGAAAGGCGTAAGGATGAATTCAAAATAGGCAGCTCTCTAGTTGTTGGTGTACATTTGCAAAATGTAGTGGTGGCTTTTAAAAAATTTTCTTGGTCAGTTTTTCCCTTAAAACTGCCTGCTGTACGATCATGGAATCGGCATTGTCAGATGTAGCCACATTACTGTATGGGTCCTTTTCATTAGGTTATACTTTGTTACGGGAAGGTGCCATAGTTTAATCATCCTGGCTTCTTTCAAACGTAGGAATCGCAAACACCATTAGCAATTTTACTTCGTCTACCAAATGGACTTTCCTAATGACAACTTCTTAAAGTGAACAACATGGATGCTCTTTGGTAGTGCTGAATATACTGTTATTTAAAGTAATTTTTATTTCTGGTTTACGTATGCATGCTTCTTTATTTAATATTGTGTACTGATCATTGAAAATAAATAAAATATACTGTCACACAGCATATGCCCTAAATAAGAATTCATGGACAATTACATTCATTTCTGCAATTCATTCATAAGCCGTTTATCTCATGAGCAGCTTGCATAAAGCTAAATGGCTTCCTATGGTGAGGAAAAGCAATTTAAGATATTAAGTAAGTATGTCAGAGCAAGGTTTTATCATCTTGCTATCAGTTCATATGCATTTGTGTGAATGAGTTAATAAGTGATTGATAGGACATAAATGTAAGTAGTTGCTGTTTAAATTTTAATCATTTTTTATCCATATCATCCAAGTCTTCCTAAATCATCTTTAAAACATTTATTTCAATAATATGAATATTGCTATTTTATATTAATTGTGTTTATACTTAATATGCCTGGAAAATTGCTTATTTTGTAAAATTAAATGTGTGTGTCAGTTATAAAGCACAGTTGGCAGACTTGTGTGTCCAGCACATATTGTTTTGTACTTCCTTTATGTCTACGATGCACATTTCAAGCCCCTGTTGGATCTTTGGTTCCTACTTTTATTAGGTCTCCCGTGCTCCAGGGGAGAAGATGATGGGTACGTATGCATCAGCACAGTGTTGAAGAGGCACTACACATTGCTGGGCCATTTGGCAGTCTGAACCTTCATATCAGAAAAAGGAGGGACCTGGAACCCCAGGAGGGTGGGACATTTGGGAAGGGGCTGTGCTAGGTGAGTGGAAGATTACAACTCTTGAGTGCCACCTTCTGGGGAAAATGGAACAGAGTTTTTTTCTTTTCTTTTTTTTTTTTTTTGGAAGTACAACCACCACCCACCATTTAACACCAAATGGCCACGGCAGTCAGTTTTGCCTTTCCTCTGATCTGATGCCCACTTCTCCACTGGCTGATGCCCACTTCTCCAGAATGGTCAAATCAAAACTTCTGGTGTTTACTAGTTTCTTGAATCTGTTATCACAGAACACGGGTTTTGTGTCTCACAACAGCGATGGACAGTAACCTGTAATTGTGAGCTCTTCACCCCTAGAAGCTTTTGCAGGGTGTTTTTGTCACAGCGCTAGAAAGGAACCAGGGCAGTGGTAGACCGTCACGTTGGGCGTCTGTCAGTGCAGTGCTTCTGAGATCCATGCTTCGCTGCTCATGCAGCGGGAGTTTATTACCAGTGAGGACAATGCTGTTATTGAGACCAGTTCCTTCTTCATTCTCCTGATGACCTGTGACGAATCACCCTGCTACACACGCTGTTGTTCAATGCTTTTGTGACAGGGTTTTCATTTCTTTTGAGATGAGTTTTTTGGTGTGATGAACTTTCACACACACAAGTCAGTTTCCTAAGAGTTTAAAGCTTATTTCCACTCCCATCGGCATGCTGTAGGAAAGTTCCGCACCTCGCAGCATGTGTTAGGTGGCGCTGTCTTTACAGTTAGCTGTTGTAGTTAGAAACAGAATTCCACTATAGTTTGTCTTAATTTTCCTAAAGAAATATTATTTTGAGTGTCTTGGCTTTTAAAAAATTCTCTCTCAAATTTTTTTTAATGTATCATTTATGCTTGTTGTTTAAAATTCTCACAATCTCTACTTTTCTGGGCTACATTTTGCTATTTTTTCATCCTTCATTTAATTTATTTTTTAAAAAGATTTATTTGTTTATTTTATGTATATGAGTTCTCTATCTGCATGTATGACTTTATGCCAGAAGAGGGCATCAGATTCCACTACGGATGGTTGTGAGCCACCATGTGGTTGCTGGGAGTAGAACTCAGGATCTCTGGAAGAACAGGCAGTGCTCTTAACCTCTGAGCCATCTCCTGTGGGAGACCAGAGAAGTGGCTCCGCTCCATCTCGACATAAGGTCAGAGAGTTGGAGTCTATTGTTGCTCCTTCAAGGTCAAACAGCAAGATGTTTTGGCGTTTTGCTTCTCAATGTTTTGAATTCTTGTTTGCTCCTTGTATCATGATGAAAAGTCTTTTTGCCCTCCCCTTTGGCTTGGGGTATAAAAGGACTATGAACAATAAACTCGAGGCTGCATATTCACTGGCAGTCCTCCTGCATCTATCCTGTGTCTGTTTCTTTCGTGTCTCTGTTACCTGCAATTTCTCATTCCACACGCCTCCCTCCAAGTACAGACAAATTAGTCCGACAATCTCTCCAGCCCTTTCCCCTTAACTATACTCCATAATCTTATCTGACTTTTCTGATACTTCTCCTGGAGTGCCATTTGCCATACATTAATGTGTTACATGTGATGATTTTGTTATTTAGTTCTAAGTATTCTAGATGTCTTGCTAGTGTTTAATTTTTGATCTACATATGATTTATAATTTTTATTTCCCTATACATGGAGGACTAATTTATTTTTTTGGTCTATTTCTAATTTAGTTGTATTTTGATGTCAAGGAACCTAATTACCCTGCAGATTCCCTACTCTGCAGTTGTTAAAGCCTTCACTGTGGAATAAAATGTGATAAACATTTTAGAAACTGTACTTGGAGAGAATGTACAGTCTCTAATGGTTAAATGTATTCTAATAGTCCCCTTTCAAGTGTACTGTGTTGGTCAAAATGTTGTTTACACTTTTGCAGATGATTTCTGCTCACCTTTTCTTGTTGTCTGTTGTACCTTTCATGCATACATACATATATACACAAATACAAATATTCACACATACATACACACATACATATACATAAGATATACACATGCATACATGTATACATACATACATGTGTAATACATTCCAAGTATTTCACCTTATTGAATCTACACATAACTCTCACTAGATATTATCATCTGTTTTACAAGTAAACTGAAACTTCGATGACAGTTGGAAAGAGGGGTACAGAAGCCAGGTCCCCAGGCTCCTTGGCATCTGACTGCTTTCCCGATCCTCCTACTGAGGACAGCACAGGAGACGGAGATGTGAGATGTGTGTCTTTTATACTCCTTTCAGGTCTCCAGTCCTTACAGGCATCACTGGGGGGTCCTACCCATTGACTGAATCCAATCTTTAGAATAATTTTCCGTGCCTGAGAAACTGCCAGGCCAGAAGCCCTTTCCAGTCAATGAGGGCCAGCATTCTGTCATTCCCTACTCTGATAAGCTGTTGCACACTCTTCCTGGCCTCTGCCACTTTCCTGCAAAGCTAGGAGGTGAGGCCAGAATTTGCATAATTTGAAGCTACCCCTGCTCTCCACCCCCATTCTCTCTTCCTGCTTTTCTTACATCTTTTCTCCCTACCCCTCTTTCTAGCTAAGTCCTTTACCTTCCAACCTTCGTGGAAAAGCAGATCAGCTGAGTTGATTTTGAAAACTCTCCAGGTGAATCTGTTTCTCTCTCTTTCATCTTTCCCTAAAGTCCTATGGCCTTTGGAGGACCCTGCTCTGCATATGGGAACTAAGATAATGCCAGTGTGTTCATTTTAGTATTAATGTGCTTGATTAAATTATTGTTTAAATAATGCATTTAAAAAGTGATTGGGGGCATAAGTTTCATCACTTAGTTTGTATGCAGAAGAAAACATATACAACCCTGAGTATGGCAATGACTTTTAGATACTACTCTGCATGAGGAGACAAGCATGGACTAGAAGAAAATGTTTCCAAAAGTTACATCCAATAAGGAATGCTATGAGACGCATACAAAGAAGTCTTTTGATTAAATATTAAGAGAATGCACAACTAATTATGAAATGGGACAAAACCCTTCACAGACTCCTCACTAAAGAGGATATGTATATGCAATAGATATCCAATATCCAATAGATAAAGCATGCAGACAACCCAGTGACATGCAATCATGGAAATACAAATTAAAACAATGAATATATTAACACTTATCAGAACGGCCAGAACTAAGACACTGACAATGTAAAAACTGTGGAAATTATGAACAACAAGGAGTCTAATTAACTGATTAGGAAATAAAAACAGTACAGTAATACCTGAAGACAACTTAGAAGTTTCTTATATAACAAAATACACTGTACACTTATGATCCAGCAGTCACACACTTTGGTGTTTACCTATATGATTTTCAAATGTAAGTCCGTGGAAGAACCTGCAATGTGCCATAACAGCCTTACTTCTAATTCAAAATACTGGAAGCCTTGAAGATGCTCTTCAGTACATAAATAGAGAAGCTTGAACATCCATATAGTGGAAGATTATCCATCGCTAAAGAAGTAAAGTGTTATCATATGCCATGAAAAGATGAAGAAGAATCTTGGCTGAATACTACCAACTGAAAGAGGCAAATCTGAACAGACTTTTCTATACAATTCCAGTTGTACAAGGCAAAAATCTCATCTTAGTTGTAGAGGTATAAGGGTTAGAGAAGAATGGATGAATAGGCTGGGCAAGGAGGACTTTCAACAGAGTGGAAACACTTACATGTGGTACTGGGACAGATGGCCATCATCATAAATTAGTTCAGACCTGTAAAGTGGACATGAGTGACTTGAGTGTGATCGATAGATTGAATGATGCCTCGATGTAGATTCAGCAGTTGTAAATAATATTCTTACCTTACAAGGATATGGAGAATGGGGTGGGCTGTACAAGTATGGAAGAAGGCTGCATTTCAGATTCTACATTTTCTTCTCATTTTTTGTGAGCTTAAAGCTGCTCTCAAAATATAAAACCATTATTAAACAAGAACCCCATATGTACACACAGCACAAACATTGTGAATTTAAACACCCACCTTCTTAATGTGACAAATGTTACAAAATTAAACCTTCACGGTTTAATCATGATTGCCAATGAGACTTTGAAGCACCATAATTAGTAAACCCTGAGCATGTCTGTGTGGATTTCCTAGGGAGCATAATTGAAGTGGGAAGAGCTATCGTAAATGTAGGCAGCACATGGGCTGAAGTACCAGACAGTAACAAAAGGCAAAGGGGAGCGGAGCTGCGGTGTTCAGTCTCTCCTTTTTTCCTAGATGTCAATGCGGTATAGCCAGCTGCCTCACACTCCTACTGCTGTGCTAGCCACACTGCTGCGTACCCTCAAACTGTGAGCCAAAAGAAATCTGTTTTCCTTATGTAACTTTGTAAGGCTAATGATAGAGAACAGGCTTCTAAGTTTCTCACCATAATGTGGAGAACATAGTGTAGAGAGAAGTCCTCTTCTTGGCTATCCACAGATATATGTGTGCCCAGTAGATGGGATATTTTAACAAGATAAACACACAGTGTGGAAACACTTAAAACTGTTCTTAGGGAAGAAATGAAGAGACTCATGAGAGAAATTACAGACACAGACAACCGGTTCTTAGAGTCAGTGGTCCTGCAAGCCTTGCTAGACAGGGTTCCTTCATCTGAGAATAATTTCTTTGGTGGGTTGACATCTGAATTTTCAATTGCTATAGGCTGTAATTACATCATGACCCACAATAGCTTGTGATAAATGCTTCTGACAAGTAATAGACATAATGCTCTTATATTTTATCACATATCTTAAAAATTCTTAATTTCACTGGGTGGTCTTGGTGTACACTTTTAATCCCAGCACTCAGAGAGGCAGAAGCAGGTGGGTCTCTGTGAGCTCGAGGTCAGCATTGTCTACAGAGTGAGTTCCAGGACAGCCAGAGATTCACAGAGAGACCCTGTCTCGGAAAAAAAACCATAAAAGTTTCTTAATTTCTTACTATTCTTTGCATGGACTAATTTAGTATATTGTTATTTACACATTTTGTTTTAATAACAATCATTGTAAAACATGAATTTCAAATAGGAATCATGACAGGCATAACAGAAATTTAAATTTTTAAAATCATTATCAAACATTAACTTTATCTAACACTAATGCCACATTTTTAATGTTTCAATAGTAGTAGTTCCTATAAGTTCTCTTATTAAATTATATCAAAACTAAAATTAATGTCTAAAAAATACATTGATTCTGTATTTATAAACCTCTATGCTTGAATATTATTTTGATAGGCAATAAATTTCTGTTTTAGTTTGCTATCACCACAAAGCCAAATTGCCACAAATCAGAGATGCATGGCAATATCCATTCTGTATATCATAAATGTAGGTGAGCTTGGGTATATTCTTTGTTCAGTGTTTCATAAGTTAGAAATTTAGATAGCAAGTACAGAAACAATAAGAGGTTGCTATGGAAGGAATAAAGGCAGATGACTACCCTTTTCTGATGCAGTCAAAAGAGATGGAAATGGTGTCAAAGGATGTTCATTGCAGCCTAAGAGTAAAGATACACAGTCAGCACAAACGTCTGTTGATGAATCAGCAGAGAAAGAAAATACAGCATATATATGTGAATAATAAATCAGCCTGAAAAAAGAAAAAGAAAGCACTTATTTGTGTCAAAATGGATGGACCTGAATGATGTTTTGTTAAGTGAAATAAGCCAGACACAGAAAGATAAATACTGCATGGTCTTATTTGTGGGTAGACTCAAAACATCAAGCTCAAAATGCAGAGAGAGTAGAATGATGCTCTATGAGGCTGTGGTTGAGGGCATGCATTTCTGTTGGATAGGAGGACAGGTCTGCAGATTTATTGTACAAGATGGAGACCATAGTTACCAATGTATACATGAAAATTGCTAAGGTAATTATGGTGGTGTTTTGTTTAAAATCTAACAAATAAAGCTTGCCTGAAGATCAGAGTGCAAAGCTAGTCACACTAGTCAGTCACAGAAGCTGGGCAGCGATGGTGCACACCTTTAATCCCAGCACTAGAGAGGAGGTAAGAGCTCTCTAGTGGTTGGCTGCTTTACTTCTTTGATTGTTCAGCTTGAGCCCCAATATCTGTCTCTGGGTTTTTATTATTTGTGCTATAGGTAAGTATTAAATATATTCACCACACAGATAAACAATCTGTATGTGAGGGGTTACATATTTTTGATAACATGGTCATCTTTTCACAACATTTACTCACAGCATCTCAATATATTCCATAAATACATACAGTTTTGTCAATTATACCTCAATAGAGCTGGGAGAGAAGATGGCAAGTGAGCCACAGTCTCACCTGAATGGTGCATTTGGTGAGAAATGCAATTCAAAACAACCACATGGTTGGCCAAGGCCAGAAATCAAACTGTAGGACTAAAGTCACCTGGCTTCATTTTTAAAAGATGTTTGTTCAGTTCTTTGCTTGTCTGAATCATTTCCCATCTCTGACAGACTCTCATTCCAAGATCACAGTTTGTCATTGCAGGTGTCTTACATGGCTTAATTTTTAACAATTTCTCTAGAAAGACATGCTATCTCTTTCAGTTTTAGATAGTTCACTGCTAATATTACTTGCACACAATTATTATTATTATTATTGGTTTTTCGAGACATGGTTTCTCCGTAGCTTTGGAACCTGCCCTGGAACTAGCTCTTGTAGACCAGGCTGGCCTCGAACTCACAGAGATCTGCCTGCCTCTACCTCCTGAGTGCTAGGATTAAAGGTGTGTGGCACCACTGATTTTTTTAAAAATAGATTTATGTATTTATTTATTGTTAGAACATGGTCCAAAAGTTGTGCAAGGAGAATTCTGAGTGCTTGTGAGAAAAACTTCTAAGAAAACAAGACAAGATAGAGTCTTGTGACTTGAGTTTCTTCGGAAACAAGGAGCTGTTCCAGCTTATGCTTTCACGCTCCTCTCAGGTGCGGTGGTGGAACTCTACTTCAGATTAGTCATTACAACTGGCTGCTATAATTGTTTATGTGCGTCTGTGGAAAAACATGGTTTTGATCCATGCAGTTTTCTTGTCTGCCACGTGCGGCTTCTCCTTCTGATTGTACGCTTTATTCCCATGACTTTTCTTTTGTATTGTACAGAGGGTTATATTAAAAGAATACCTCCTTCCATTTAGGGAAATTCTTTTTGTTGATGAGTGTTGTCTAGAATCCTGGGTCACAAGAAAGAACATAGTGGCTATCTGGGTGTTGGTAGTGGTGACCATAGATATTATTATTTTAGATGTGACTCTTCTTAACTCCCAGAGTGTAAATAGTCTGATGCTCTGAATCAAGTTGACTGTTGCCTCACTTATCGACTCTATTCTCTTAGGGTTTAACACCTCTAGAGTGGTGCCGTGTGTGTGTGTGTGTGGTGTGTGTGTGTGTATGTCACGTTGCATGCATGTGGAGGTCAGAGGAAAACTTCCAAGAATTGATTCTCTCTACCATGGACCTGAGGATCCAACTCAGGTCTTCATGTTTTGCAGCAAGTCCTCTACCTTCTGAGCAATCTCACTGGCCCCAATAATTCTACCTTTAACTAGCTATTCTGTTAAAATTACAAAGTAGTACAGCAATTGCCAGTGTAAGCAATATGTGCATTTATCAAGCTGCAATGAAGACATTTACTGGATTTATTTCTTCTATTACCATAAACCAATGCTAAATACATCAGAACATGGTGTTATTGGAAGGCATTTTGTGAGTTTATGTCTGTTGCAGAATCAACCTTTTACACAGAAACAGCTTTGATGTAGTCCTTAATGGTTGCTTTCAAAACTGAGCTCATTTTAAAAGGCTAAGTAACAGTGCCACCTTAAGAGATACGATGACGATTCAAGGCTCCTGCTGACTTTTAAACTTAATGCTTCCTTTCAAAATTTGTTTAGCTTTGAACTTTTGTTATTTTAAATGTAGGCAGCATTTAAGGAGTATATTTATTTCTTCCTTACACAGTATGTATTCAAAAAGAACATACTTTTGTTTTGGTAGTTTAGAAACATCCAACTCGATACGATACACCCGTACAAGACAGAAGTTGGTAGCGTGTTGTCTAGTGGGCACAGAGCATGGGTTCAATCATCCCCAGTGCCAGAAGTCAGGCTGGTGACACACTGATCGAAAGTTCAAGGTCAACCTCAACTATGTAATGAATTAAAGTCCAGCCTGGGGTATAAAAGACCCTATTCTCAAAGAAAGAAACATGAAAAAAAGAAAAAGAAAAAGAAAAAAAGACCCTATTCTTTTAAAAATCAAAGTTTGAAAGGAAAAAAATTGTCTGATTTCATATCTTTGAAAACATGCTAACATGATTTGATATCTGACTTTTGCCGTGGTCCCAAATGCTTTGTGTTTTCTTGACAAAAATAATCCTGTGAGGTCTGTTTGTTATGAGTAAATTAGAACAAATTTATTAAAATCATTTTAAATTTTGCTTTGCTGGTTATGCCAAAATGAGAACAAGACTTTATATAAGTTAAAAATCATTGAAAGTATTAAAATGTATTATTAGTTGAAAAAACCTAGAAAAAAAAACTAATCTCAAAGTACCACGCAATGCAACAGTGTCCTGTGGAAAACACAGGAACAGAAACACTTGTAATCCTTCTACTGGTGCCTTCACGTTTGTAGCTTTACTGAGAATTTGATAAGAAACACTTAAAAAAAGGGCCGACACTGCTTACCTAGTTTATAAACCGGTGCCTGATGGATCCAGTTTCCAGAATTACCAAGGGTCAGTCGCATTTGCAAATTTTCAACAAAAATGTGATGTTTCTCCTCCACCCGTGTACGACCATCAGCGTTGTGAGGATCTTACAGCAGCCATTTCCACACTGTAAACCAACTAGGCACTGGCTTCCTGAAACCTTAAAACCACAATTAATGCTGTGCGAAGCTGAGACAATAAACCTAAAATGCAGTCCCAGAGACTCCACCCTTCGAATACTTTTTCCCCCTGTACCTTTTCCTGTCCATCTGTTAATGAACAGGAATACATCATATTTTAGCTTGAGCATCTCGGCTCTGTTTTGGGTATATGCAACATTCCACCAATGGGCTAACTCGTGAGCTTCCGGGGCGGGAGGGGGTGTGCCCTGCCTTCTTTGGGAGATAATCATTTACGTAGGTTACTTGAATGTACCATCTCAATCATTTTGTATCATGTTAAAACCTTGTCAACTTTGCAGCATTTATTAGATTTATCTGATGAACTCAGCTGCTTAGTTCCGCTTGTGGGCTGTCTGTGAAAATCATATTCGTGTTGATATGAATTTGATTTTTTTTCTGGGTGTCTTTTAAGGTGGAAATGCCCAGTTTTAATATTGGCAGCTGTTAAACAGAATATATTCCTAACACATGAATTCTGCTTGGAATAGCTTGTATTCTACACTAAACTGAACCTCATTCTCGATGACATCACCCCAAACTGCTCCCCAAGTCTGCTAACTTAGGAATTTGCTTCAGCGTTCTAAAGGGTCCGGATGGTTGGAAGCAAGCCTTGCCATATAGCGATAGCAATAGAAGACCACAGTTTACATTTGCGAGCCATTTTGTACCAGATACTGTCTCATCATCCCTCAGTGCCGCTTCCCAATCGTGTCCATTCTGTGCCGTGCCTTCTGCTCCAATTTGGCTTGGCTGACCAGAAGCACAAGCAGATGATGGGACTGGAGCTGGAGGCGAGTGAAGTCTCATCTCCAGGCTTCTTTCAGAGCAGCCTCATGCAGGTTGCACTTCTCAGCCAAAGGACACATTTTTAATTAAACTCCTCTCTCCTACAGTCCCTCGTTCTGTGACTCTCTACCAGTCTGGTCCCGAGAGAGGTTTCTGTCGTCCACTCTGTTTTGTTAGACCCTAAGAACATCCTCTTGTTTATAACTGTCTGTGGTTTTAGAAAGAACTCCTACAGTTACTCCATTTGTGTGTACTTCGTTTTCCGTCAAACTGTTAAATGATACAAAGTATTAGCTTTTGAATTTGTCTTAGAAGTTATCTTAGAAATAAAAAATAGTTCAGTATAAATGTGATCAACCCATTTCTTTACTTTCATTTTTGCATTAGATAGTCCACTGAACATAAATAGTATGTCCCCAATTTGTTTATACATTCATAAAAATATGCTCAGGTATTTTTCAAAAGGAAACCAAAGATGGGTAGTAGGGATAGATGAGAAAGCATAACCCAAATGATCAAAAGGCAGGAAATATAAACAGATACTAACACATTGTCTCAACAAAACCCCAGTAAGCATGATGTTTTATGAACAATCATCAGCATTTAGCGGAAAGCCTGCGATATGCTAGTCCCTGTTGGGAACAACTGATGTATTCCATGCTGCTCCCTTCTCAGGCACAGGATGGAGCCGCTCTCCCTCCTTCCATGACGAATCCAGCACAGAGCAGGGACGCAAACCCACTGGCCTTGGGTAGCTCATTTGCCTAACCAGCTGTTCTGTTCCCGAAGTGGTTTTGCAAATAAGACTTCCATTATAATAGACACAAGTCATGTGAATGGATAAGCTTGCATAGTGATAATAGAAAACATTGGGTTTGGGCGTGTTAGATTTGATTCCTACAAGTCAGTTTAAATTATCCCCCAGTATGCCTGGTTTTCTTCTTGATACATTCTATAAGTTTTACACATGATTTGTTAATTTGTATTATATTGTATTTTAATTGAGAATTTGCAATTTTTCTCCAGGTTTCTGATATGTAACTATGTCAGTTCACAAGTCACCTGTGATCAATAAGTTTGGAGTAATATCTTCCACATATCATGAAAAACTCTTGAAATCTAATTCTGAAAGTGCAAACAGAAAGAAGAGTCACAAACCAGGGTAAGTTTGAGATTTTATGCTATTTTATGTTTGGGTTCTAATTTATTACAGATAATTTTGAAAGTTTAAAAAACTATGAAATTTGCCCCCCTTTTTTTCTTTCCTGGTCTTGTTTGGTTCTATCCCAGGTCTCTGGGCCACCTGTCTCTGGCTCCTGGTGCTACAGGCAGTGTCAGGAATGATATTTATGAACATGCAGCTTGGTCGTCTTGTGAGACTCCTAATAGTGGGAGCAGGGGCTGTCTCTGACTCTTTTGCCTGCTTTTGGGACTCTTTTCCTCCTACTGGGCTGCCTCATCCAGCCTTAATACATTGGGAGGTACCTATTTTTTTTTAATTTTTTTATTGTTTTTATTGAGCTGTATATTTTTCTCTCCTCCCCTTCCTTCCTCCCCACTCCCTTTCTACTCTTTCCCATGATCCTCACACTTCCAGTTTACTCAGGAGATTTTGTCTTTTTCTACTTCCCATGTAGATTAAATGGAGAGGTACCTATTATTATTATGAATTATTATTATTATTATTATTATATCTTGAAATGCTGCATTTGGTCGATATCCCCTGGAGGCCTGCCTTTTTCTGAAGGGAAATGGAGGACTGGATGTTGGGGGAGGAGGTATGGGGAAGGGACTGGGAGGAGAGGAGGGAGAGAAAACTTCAGTCAGGATGTGATAGATGAGAAAAGAATAATTAAAAAATTGTGAAAGTATAAAAAACCCCTACAGCTTTGTAACTGGAGATAAAAATGTGAAAAATTAATATTTTCCAATTAGTTTCATGTATTAAGTTAGCATATATTGCAAAAATTATGAATTATACATATTTTATTTGAAATAAACATTTTCTATATTTTCATATAATTTAAATTGCTACCAGATTCATAAAATGCATGAGCAAAAACTTTTAATAATGGCTATTTTAGTTACTTTTAGTCTTTTGCTTTTATATTTAGACAGAATAGAATTCTGTCTATTTTAAAATTATTGGGATAATGTTTCTGAAGTGAATGCAAGTGCAGTCTAGGAAAGACAGTTGTTGATAAGACTTTACAATCATAAGAGGTGACTTTTTCCTATGTTTATTTAATTTTTTCAGTTGTTGTGGTTCTGGTTTTGTTCTAAACTCATATTAATCTGTATAAAAATGAGGGGAGGCAGGAAAATTTATTATCTATCAAAATTTATTATCTATATCAAAAGTGATATAGTCAGTATTGTACCACTACATCAGATAAGTAAGTAAAAATGATCAGTGTATCTTCACCATCAAAGATATTTGAAATGGAAACAGTAGGCCAGAGTGATGCTGACTTAGTAATTTTTTTACTCTTAGAAACCCAGCCAGCAGAGGAAAAGTCATTTGTATGAAGATGATTACATTTAAAACTGCAAGTTTTCCAGTGCTTAATATAGGAATGGCCAAATAAATGAAGTGCATATAACAACAGAATATATTGGAAATAGTTGTAAGGAAAAAATAAATTTATTTTGTCATATTTAAAAGAGGTTCACAAGAAACTGGATGTTTCTAACTTAATATGTATCTCACTAACTTGTTATTATCTCACGCATGTCTAGTTTATTGGTGACCAGAATTAACTTCAGATAACGTAAGGTCTCAATAAGTGCGCAGTACCAATTCTACCTATTGGATACACTTTGAAAGGGCTATTCTTTAGCTTTCTCCAGATCTGAGATACTCTCTTGTAGTCTGATCTCACAAATCTATGTCTTGCATTCTGTCCCCGACACATTCAGAAAATCGTTAAACTTTTCAGTTGTAGAAGCAAACACATTGTGTCCTGGTTTTCCCCTTTCACTCTTATCAAATTGACATCGTCAAGATCACAGACGCGTGCTAGGGTAATGGAGTACATGCTTTTTTCTCCATGGTCTAATGTTTACCTTGACGGTGATACAATTGGAAATTAGCCTTACGTAGCAAAAATGATAATCATAGAACTGATCATGCTGGTGACAACTGGCAGGATCTCCTACTCAACTTGTGGTGTGGTCACAGTGGCAAAGCCTACGAATGGCTCCTCACCTAGATCCGTTTTCCCATTTGCTCACATTAATAGAATTTTTCGTAGGCTACGCAGTGAAGCATTAAAGCACACAGCTCTCAGATCTCCTTGCTGTTAACGTGACTGTGGATTTGATCCCTGGAAGTGCCACCATGTTAGGAGAAGTTTTGTTATCATTTAATTTTGTTGCTTCCTTTAAGTGGGAATTAGGATGTGACTGCAGCAGCTTGACCAGATGCCTTGAGCCACAGAATGGAAGATGTGTTTTGAGGACAGCAAAGTGGCAAGAAAACAAAGTGTGGACCTCCTACACAGACACTCCGACCTAGACTGCGTAGCTTGGGTCTTCTATCAGAAAAATGAATGTTTGTCTTGATTACAATAATTTTGCCACCTTATATCAGTTAAACTCTTGCCTTTGCAAATGTGTTTCTAGGTTGTTTGCAACATTAATGTCTCTGTAACAAAGCTACTAGCAATGCTTTACAGTCCCAGTTCATCTTTCTTCTCTTTCCAGATGACTTAGTGATTACTTGACTGAATAAAACATTCACTTTCAGGCTTTGAACCAGTTGAATTAGCAGAGAATACTTACCTCTTACAGCCATTTTTTTCTGGGTTCTTACACATTCAAATATATAGAAAAGAGATGCTCATATGCCTTACCGACAAATAGTACTTGGACTTCCCCCCCCCCACTTCCTAACACCTGATTTTCTACTTGAACGCTCTAAATTTTAGTGTTCTCCAGCATATTGCCTTCTGATGGAAAGAAAATTAGAAAGCCCCTTGTCTTATTGCATTTTCTCCTTGGATGTTATTTCCATTATGCTTCTGTGAGTTTATTCCTGAGAAGTGATATTCCTGATTTCATCAGATAGTTTCTTGTGGCATCAGATTACCTCATGCGCAATGGAAAAGTCACATGTATTTAATATTTAAATTTTGCTTTAATTGATATTTTATACATATTACATATTGTGATAGTTTTATACTTGTGAAGCGCATGTAATGTTCAAATCTGAGTGCTCATCATTTCTTTGTGCAGGAAGCCCTTGAATTCTTCATGATATTTCTGAGGTACATAATTTTTAAAGCTATACTTACCTTACTATTATGTAATGCACTAGAATTTATTCCTATCTCTGTGTTGATTGGTACCTGATATTATCTTTCCCTATTCCCTTCCTTTCCCCCATTATAGACTTGATGACCCTCTCAAATTCAAACTATGTTAGCTTCTACATATAACTGAAAAATACTCCAAAGTATATTTATAAAGTATATAAATTTATAAAGTATAAAATATTACTTCAATTAGCACCATGTCCCTTAGCTACATCGTGTTGCTGAAAACGACAGGATTTTATTCTTTTTATGGCAGACTAACATTCCACTGTGTGCTTATATCATATTTTCTTTATTCATTTATTCTAAAGTGGATCTTCCTTTGGCTTCTGTAACTCCTGGGTTATCTGATAGTTCTATTTTTAGCTTAGTTCTCTCTTGTTTCTTTGTTTCTAAGAATATTGACACTATTTAAATAATGACTATTCCAGTTTCTACTTTCACCTACAGTGAAAACAGTTTACTTTTCTTCATATTTCACTGATTTTTTTTTTTGCTCCCAAACATACCCATTTTGTCAGGGTAAAATAGCATATTATTATGGTTGGAATTTCTATTTACCTGATTATTAGTGATGCTGAGAATTCTTTCTTCAAATTTGTTGGCTATTTATGTTTCTTCCTTTCTTAAAAAATGAATATCTATCCAGATCATCTCTCCATTTTGTTGTTATGTTGCCTAGTTTTATTATTGTTGAGCTGTTTGTGTTCCTTACACATTGCGCATATCCGCCCTGGTCAAATATCTCTTTTGCAAATATCTTATCCCTGTGTCCTGGCTCTTTTTCCAGCTTCTAATTCTTTTCTTTGTTGTGTCAATTTGTAATCATTTCATCTCTATTGCTTTTGTTGTTTGTGCTTTGGGGATGTTATCCAAAAAGTCTTTGTGTATACCAGTGTTTCCTCCATATTTTCTCCCAGTATCTCATAAAGTACTGCATTTAGTTCTTTGATCTATTTTGATTTTAGTTCTGTGTTTGCAGTCAACTTTTATCTTTGGCATATGGATGTCCAGTTTTTCCAGTACCATTTATGGAGACTCTGTCTTTCCTTCAATATTTGTTCTTGGTATCTTTGTGAAAAATCATTTGACTGTAAGCACATGAAGATATTTCTGGGTTCTCTGTCCTGTGGATATGTGTATCAGTAGTTTTGGAAAATCAAATGCATATGAATCTGCCAGTCATGCCGTTTCGCTTTCAGTAAATAATGGGAGAAATGAAAAGGATGAAATACATGGTGTCTTTTCTTGTTGAATTAAATATATTATCATTTATACATACACATATATATAATACATTTAGATCCAGCTTACCTCCCATTTCCTCCCCTTCAATTCCTTCTCTATCCCTGATTCCTATACTTTTCCCTGAAGGTCCGTTCTTTCTTAAGCAAAAACATTTCAAGCAAAGTTTGTCTTTGTTATTTAAATACATGAATTCAAATACGGTTACCCATTTAACTAAATCTCTTTGAGATCAATAATAACATTTGAGGATAGATGATATTAAACATCAGAAGTTTTAAACTGTGCTTCAGAAGAACAACCTTGAGAGTCCTATACTGTTACTAAACTCAGAAGAGAAAGTTTGTAAATTCAAGAGCAAACATTTGGAAAGGAAAGCATTCTGAATATTCTTCTAAATGTCTTTTGCTCAAAATTCAGTTTGTATTAACAACCTTTTCTTCCCATATCGGCTTAGAATTCTGTTTACTAGTAGCTATTAATTTGGGGGTCCTACACTGTCTAAGTGTTTACCAAGACTGCAATGTGAATTTAAAATCTAAAGACATGTCAAAATGGAATTAGAGACCATATCAGATTATAAGTGATATTATAGGCGAGTCCTTCTTGTTCTGGTTTCATACCGTAAAGCCCGTTGGACACGCACAGTGTAAAGATGCTGCAGTCACTCACAAAGTCAAGTGTGACAGAAGGTATTTCCAGTGTCTGACCTCAGAAGTCCAGGCCAAGATCAGTGAATTAAGCATGACCAATTCAGGGGAGTACTGTGTTCACACTGCTGTGCACTCCATATCACTGACTTGACTACTTCTTTATTCTCTTCAAGTTAATTAATCTGTCCCAGGGATCCTGCTGCACCTACATGCATCATGGCTGCAGCAAGGGGCAGACCTCTTTCAACCTGTGGGCACTTTTGATTTTTAGGAGAAGCAATGTTCATTAATTTGAAATTGCTATCTGAGGTAGTTTGCACGTAATTGCCCCCGTTGTTGATGTGGGATGCCCCTCTGTGTGTTGTGAATATGTTTTGTTATCATTGGTTAATACAGAAGTTGCTTTGGCCTATTGCAGGGTAGAATATAGCTAGGTGGGAAATCCAAGCAGAGAAACAGGTTGTCAGGGGGACACTAGCACCTGCTGAGGGAGTAAGATGCCAGAGCATTACCAGTAAGCCATGGGGCATGTGGCAATGCACAGATGATTAGAAATGGGTTAATTAACATATAGAGCAAGCCAGTAAGAAGCCTAAGGCATTGGCCAAACAATTATAATTAATATTAAGCCTCCAAATGATTATTTTATGAGTGGCTGTGGGGACTAGTGGGCAGGAGAGAAATCGGTCTGGTGGGACCAGGCAGGACAGAAGGAAAGTTCTCCAGCTACATTTGGTGCCCAATGTGGTACATGAACCCATGACCCTGAGATTAAGAGTCTCATGCTATACAGACTGAGCATGGTCTCCATGTTTAAAGTTTCTTTTTCCTAGAGTTAGGGCAGTAAGCATGACTCACAGAGCTGGCAGTGAATGTACCTCCGCCATGTTGGATCGCAGAATAGGTCAGAACCAACAGTCAAAGCTGTGACTTTGGTCCTAGCCATGCTTACTTAACAGTGTAAAAACTCTCCTGGTTAGAAAATGATTACAGTTATGCAATACAGGCAGATTCAGACAAAAGAAACCCCTAAATAGGTCATAGAATGTTTAAAAAAGGTATGTAAGCATAAGAAAGAAAGGATTAGTTACTTTGCCCAACAAAAATCAGAAGGAAGTTTGGAGAAAACTACACCCAAATTCCATAAATGATTGTTTATAAATGTTTGTTTGCATTTAAAAGGGGATATGAGATAGAGATCAATACTTTTCATAGGTATGGATCTTGGTTTATTGATAAAAATTTAAGATTAATTTTGTTATCTATATTTCTGCTCTTGATTAAGGTATTATGTTTGTACATCTCATTTAAAAATGTAATATATAATTAAAAAATATAGGTTAATAGACAGTCATCTATAATAGTCAAGCTTATAGTCATGTTAGGTTTTATAGCTATATGGAGATATATTTCAGCTAGATAGATAATGTTCAAATCTTTCAAAGACCTACAAAATATGACATTTAAAATGTTTTAAAAACTTAGGACTTTTCATGACAGTAAGACACATCTGCTCCTGGCAGCACCAATCTACTTCAAGAGGATGATGAGTGTTGAAGGGGCTTCTCATGGAGTTTGTTAGCCATTTGGGCAAGAAACTGCTCTTGCTTGGACTTTTTGATGTTATGTTGTGTGAGCTGGATATGTAGGATCCACAGAAAAATGACTGCTGAACTTGCCTAAAGGTGAGACAGTCCTTCAGGGTTCCTGATTCATGAAAGAGTCTGCCAGACATTCTGCAGTAGAAAGTGACTGACAAACTGCCAGTATAGGCAAAACAGTCTTTCAAATTTCCTGCTTCACGGAAAAGTCTGCCAGATACTATGGGCCTGTTGGCTGTAGATGGATGTTCCAATGATACAAAAAAACTTTGGGTGACTGTCCAGGCAATGAGATGTCTCTGTCAATTCTAGAGTTTTGGAAGTTGCTTGCAATGTACTTCCTGTTTACTTAGGTAATATTATATCCTTCTGGAGTCTTTAATGGAGTTAAAAATAGATAGTTATAGTTTTCCTTAGTTATAATTAGAGATAAAGTAGATATAAATATTGTAATTATAATTCTTGCTTAATACCTTCTTTGTTATATGTAACAATTTTATTATGTTAAAGTAAAACCTTCCTTTTTTTTTGAGGCAGGGTTTCTCTGTAGCTTTGGAGCCTTTCCTGGAAAGCTACATGGTGTCTCCCTGACTCCACATTCTTTTTTCCAGCATTTAGTTTAGTTTTTCTACCTATCTCTATTCTGCCCTGCTGTAGGCCAAAACAGAATCTTTATTAACCAATGGCAATAAAACATATTCATAGCATATAGAGGAGAATCCCACATCATATCTCCTTTTCTGTATAATTAAAAAAGAAGGTTTTAAATTTATTTTCTTTTTTAAAAGACTTATTTATTAGTTATGTATACAGTGTTCTTCTTGCATGTATGCCTTCAGGCCAGAAGAGGGCACCAGATCTCATCACTGATGGTTGTGGGCCACCATGTGATTGCTGGGAATTGAACTCAGGACCTCTGGAAGAACAGTCAGTGCTCTTAACCTCTGAGCCATCTCTCCAGCCTGATTTTAAATTTAACATAGTAAAATTTCATATAACAAAACAGTTATCAAGCAAGAATTACAGTTACAATATTTAGTTTATTTGTATTAGGCAAAAATAAAAGAAAATATTTTATCATTTATCTTATCTTTGTGAGCCTAAAGTTTTATATCTAATTTATTTTTATTATAACTAATGAAAATTGTAACTATATCTGTCTTTAACTCCATCAAAGATCCCAGAAGGATATAATATTACCTAAGTAAACAGGAAGTTCATTGTAAGCAACATTCTAGGTCTGGACAGTCATCTAAGGTTCTTTTGTAATGTTGGGGCATTCATCTTCAGCCTATAGGCCCATAGTATCCAGCAGACTTTTCCATGAAGCAGAAAATTTGAAAGATTTTCACCTATATTGGCAGTTTGTCAGTAACTTTCTGCTGTGTCCTGCAGAATGTCTGGCTGACTTTTTCATGAAGCAAGAACTGTCTTACCTTCTTTAGGCAAGTTCAGCAGTCATTTTTCTGTGGGTCCTGCATATCCAGTTCAAACAGCATATCATAAAGCAGTCCAGGCAAGAGCAATTTCTTGCGTAAATGGCTAGCAAACTCCATAAGGTGCCTCTTTGATGCCTATCATCCTCTTGAAGTAACTGGTGCTGCTAGAAGCAGACATGTCTCATTTTTGAGAAATGTCTAAGTTCTTAAAACATTTAAAATGCCATATTCTAGAGGTCTTTGAAAGGGTTGAAGAATAATTATCTATGACTATAAGTTTGACTATTATAGATGGCTATATATTAATATGTAAATTTAATTATACATTTTAAAATGAGCTATATAAACTTAATACCTTAAACAAGAGTAGAAATATTCATATAACAAAATTGACCTTAAATTTGTATCAATAAACCAAAGTCCATACCAATGTAAAGTATTCATTTCCATGTCATATTCCTCCCTGCTTTTTAAGAAAGAGACTTATTTTGAATCTCTGGTTAATGAACATTAACCATTTCTAGTTAACTCCCTTTGGATGAAAACAAACATTTATAAACAATTATTTTGGGAATTTGGGCATAATTTTCTCCAAACTTCTTCCTGCTGTTTGATGGGTTAAGTATTTTTTGGGTTCACAGAGACCTTTCTGGGGGGTCTTGCTCCATCAAACCACATTAACTTGGAAAGAATCCACAGGTTCCCATCCTCTGTGGAAACAAAAGCAGAACCTCTTTTCCAAAGTAACATATCCTTAGCCTCAAATTTTGAAGTCAAGATGCCTTTAAAATATATATGTAAGTTTGCTTAGCAGTCTCCAGAATCAAATATCTCTCTGCAGTTAGGAAATTCAAAGAAAACACAATAATATACACAATCCAGACTCTGTGTATTTTTCCATTTTTATGTAGCTTTTTTTCTCTATTTCTTTTTCATATTTATTATCTTTATTCCATGAATCTATGTCTGTCAGTACTCTTTTATATTACTTTTACTGTCTCTTTAAAGACTTTGTTTTATCTTTGCTTCTTTTTATAACCGTCTGTACTCATTTTCTTTTTTTCTTAAGCCTACATACATTTTTTAAACACTCTGTGATTCATTACTTTTGTCTGAATCTGTTTTTATTGCATATCTATAATCATTTTCTGACCAGCAACATTTTTTAAAAATGCTTATCAGGTGTGGCTATGACTAATGCTGCAACTTTGCCTGTTGGTTCTGCCCCATCCAACATAGCAGAGGTATGTTCACCTCCTCTGCAAGCCATACTCACCACCTCAGCTCCAGGGACGTAGCAGGCCTATGTTGCCATTAAGCAACTTGTAGCACTCTGCTCACAAACACTTAGTGCTCTGTAGCAGGACCTCCTGAAAGAGCCAGAGCTGTTCATGTTGCCAGCGCAAACCATGCAGTTTTTACTGCTAATGCTGAGTCAGGAAGCCTTCTCTTAAAGGAACAATGCCTCTGTTCACCAACCAGCAAACAGAGCCTGTCTGAAAATATGCGGCTACCAAGAAGCTCCAATTGATTATTGTTTTTGTGGGTCTAGATTCCCTCACCATTTTTGAAGGTTCTAAGGCATTTCATTTTTAGGTCTTATGTGGTCCATGCCTCAGATGGTGGGTGCTGTTTTGCAAACAGAGACTGTGCCTTAGTTTCCAGGCCCTCCAAACTCAAATAATCACACAGAAACTATATTAATTACAACACTGCTTGGCCAACGGCTTAGATGTAGCTCTTATATCTTAAATTAACCCACGTGGTTGTGGCCTACAGGTAAGGTTCTGGCGTCTTTCTCCTTTGGCAGCTACATGGCATCTCCAAAATGTACAATGTGAGGAAAAAAGAGATACCAAGAAGTAGAACTGAACAAAGTCTTGTGTTCAGGAGATAAACAGATTAAGAAATGGAATAAGGGGAGTGCTGACCTCAGGGCAAGATCCCACCCAGCTGAGTTTCCAATTTGTAAAAAGGAATTAAAGAAAACCTTAGAGCCAGGTGTGATGGTGCACACATTTAATCTCAGTGCTGGGGAGGCAGAGACTGGTGGATCACTGAGTTTGAGACCAGCTTGGTCTACAGAACAAGTTTCAGAACAGCCAAAGTTAGGTAGTGAAGGAAACCATGAAAAATAGAAAGCTGATAAAGATGTAATTGAACAAGTGGCCATGTTCCAGCCTCAGCAAGCAGCAGAGCTTCCTTGACTAAGGGAAGCTGCTGAGGCCAGGCTTGTGTCAGGGGTGTCACTGAATGGAGGCCTAGAGAGGCCATTGTGTGAAGCTGTGAAGGTGAAGCCTGGATTGCCTAGGAGACCCAAAGATGTTGGAGATGCCAGAGTTGTGGGATACCTGCAAAGAAGAGCTACTAATAAGAAGTGGAAACAATCCAAGGGAAAGAACTATGTTGTAGTCCACAAAAGCTGAAAAAGAGCTGGAGATCTGAAGAGCATTTTGACATCAGACATCAGACATGAAGATGTAGAGTTTGGAGTTTGCTCAGCTGTTTTCTTTCTTTTTCTTTGAGAAAGGATTTCTCTGTAGCTTTGGAGCCTGTCCTGGAACTAGCTCTTGTAGACCAGACTCAAACTCACAGAGATCCACCTGCCTCTGCCTCCTGAGTGCTGGGATTAAAGGTGTGTACCACCACCGCCTGACTTCCAAGCTGGTTTTTAGTATTGCTCTGGTCCAGTAATTTTTCACTATGCTCTCTTTACTATGTTCTGGAGTGGTAATATATAGGCTGTGACATATGTTGGAAGTATGTGTTCTGCTTTTTGATTTTGATTTTATAGGGGATTACAGTTAAGAGATTACATGAATCTCAGAAGAGACTTTGTAAAATACCAATGTAAAATATTCATTTCTATATTATATTCTCCCCATTTTTTAAGAAAGAGATTTAGTGTGAACATTAGCCATTTCTAGTTAACTCCCTTTGGATGAAAACAAACACTTGTTTATAAACAATTATTTTGGGAATTTGGGCATAATTTTCTCCAAACTGCTTCCTGCTGTTTGATGGGTGAAGTATTTTTTGGGTTCACAGAGACCTTTCTGGGGTTCTTGTTCCATCAAACCACATTAGCCTGGAAGGAATCCACAGGTTCCCATCCTCTGTGGAAATAAAAGTAGAACCTCTTTTCCTAAGTAACATATCCTTAGACTCAAATTTTAAAGTCAAGATGCCTTTAAAGTATATATGTCAGTTAGCTTAGCAGTCTCCAGAATCAAATATCTCTCTACAGTTAGGAAATTCAAAGAAAACACAATAATATACATAATCCAGACTCTGTGTATTTTCCATTTTTTATATTCCATCTTTACATGTTTTTTTATTTTTTATTCTGTCTCTTTAAAGAATTACCCTTTTTTCTTTTTATATTGATTTTTAGCGAGCTTTAATTTTTCTCTGCCCCCCTCCTCTCCCTTCCTTCTTCAACCCTCTCCCAAAGTCCCCATGTAAATTAGATCTTCCCATGTAAATTAGATCTATGTAAGTCTCTCTTAGTGTCCTCATTGTTGTCCAAGTTCTCAGGGATTGTGGTTTGTAGGCTGGTTTTCTTTGCTTTATGTTTAAAAACCTCCTATGAGTGAGTACATGTAATAATTGTCTTTCTGGGTCTGGGTTATATCACTCAATGTAATGTTTTCTAGCTCCATCCATTTTCCTGCAAAATTCAAGCTGTCGTTATTTTTTTCTGCTGTGTACTACTCCATTGTGTAAATGTACCACACTTTCCTTATCCATTCTTTGATCAAGGATCATTTAGGTTGTTTCCAGGTTCTGGCTATGACAAACAAAGCTGCTATGAATGTAGTTGAGCACATGTCCTTGTGGCATGATTGAGCAGCCTTTGGATATATACCCAAAAGTGGTATTACTGGGTCTTGAGGAAGGTTGTTTCCTAATTTTCTGAGAAATCGCCACACTGACATCCAAAGGGGTTGTACCAGCTTGCATTCCCACTAGCAACGCAGAAGTGTTCCCTTTTCCCCACAACCTCTCCAGCATAAGTTGTCATCAGTGTTTTTGATCTTGGCCATTCTTACAGAGTTGTTTTGATTTGCATTTCTCTGATGACTAAGGATGTTGAACATTTCCTTAAGTGTCTTTCAGCCATTTTAGATTCCTCTGTTGAGAATTTTCTGCTTAGGTCTGTACTCCATTTTTTTTTAATTGGATTATGTGTTCTTTTGGTGACCAAATTCTTGAGTTCTCTGTATATTTTGGAGATCAGACCTCTGTCTGATGTGGGGTTAGTGAAGATCTTTTCCCATTTTGTAGGCTGTTGTTTTGTCTTGCTGACCATGTCCTTTGCTTTACAGAAGCTTTTCAGTTTCAGGAGGTCCCATTTATTAATTGTTTCTCTCAGTGTCTGTGCTGCTGGGGTTCTATTTAGGAAGTGGTCTCCTGTGCCAATGTTTTCAAGTGTACTTCCCACTTTCTCTTCTCTGAGGTTCAGTGTGGCTGGCTTTATGTTGAGGTCTTTGATCCATTTGGACTTGAGTTTTGTGCATGGTGATAGATATGGATCTATTTTCATTCTTCTGCATGTTGATATCTAGTTATGCCAGCACCATTTGTTAAATATGCTTTCTTTTTTTCCATTTGATATTTTTTGAAGAAGCTGTATCTTTATAGATGATGGACTGACTAGAATTCCAGTTCTGAGTAGAGGTTGGAATGTTGCAGGTCCAAAGGTTACTTACCATCCTTCGCCTAGTTCTTGCCTCAGGACAGCCGCTCTTTGTTCACCTCTGTGTCAGAACTGACCTCCTGTGACTAGTAGAATGGTGGAATCTTATAACTCAGCAGACCGTTAGCTTCTATCAACCCCAAAGCTCAGAGAACATCTTGGGCCCATAGCCAAGCTCCCCCATCTCCTTGTACCTGTCAGTGCACCACCAATATATTTTAAATTTGTCTTGATTAATGAATCTTTTGGTTCTGTAAAACTATGAAACTTCATGAAACTGCTTCCACTTTGGAACATGGGATTTGGGGTAACCGAAGTCTGTGTTCAGCCAATCATTTAAAATTCCTGGAGAAAGGATTGGACTGGGCCAGTTCAAGTCATATTCATTCAACAGTGGTCACAGGGTGCAGACATATGGGCCAAATATGGAACACTAGTCAGCAGGCATTTTGTATAATAATTTTCTCTGTCAATTTACATATGCCTTGAATCCTACTTGTTAGTCTCCTAGATAGCTTTTTGTCATTTTTGTTCTATTTTTTTTCCTCTCTTGGATTCATTCACACATCTCCTCTTGGCTTTTGTTTTTCTCTTAGGAATTTTCTACTTGAAACGTCTTGGCTTTAACTATCACTGACGCAGAGGGGAAATTAGATTTTTCCTTGCGGGTTTTATCTCCTTTTCAATGCCTGCCTCATGAATATAATGTATGGCTGTCTCATAGGAACAAAACAAACCAGGCACATCTTGAGTGGTATAAATAACCTGCCTAAGTTCTTCCTGTCTGCTTCTCATGATGTTCTCATCCCGTGCAGGCTAAAAACCTAGAGCCATCTGCATGCCCATCTCACAATCTCCTTTCCCCATTAGTCATGAAGCCGTTCTAGATTTTAGCTTGGTTTCGCATGGCTTTTGTTGGCTTCTGCCCAATCCCTCTGCACTGTGTGAACTCTGAACCCGACATAGCAGAAAAAGGGCCGTGACTGGACAGTGTCTGCTCTGCTCTCTCCAGATCCTGTCCTACTGTGAGTGTGCAAGTTCAAGCACCAGGCTTTTCCTGAATTGTCAATGGAAAATAGTCACGTTTATAACTTACTCAGCACCAGGTTTATGTCAGCAAACAGGCTGTGTGTTCTGGGCTACTGCGTTTTAAATTCCTGAGAGAGAAGGTTTCCATTTCAATAGATGGGAAATTGCAGCTCACCTATAGTGGGTCACCAGAGGGTGGTAAATTCTCATGGCATTTCACTAGTCTTTCCTACTATGTCTCGTCTCGTTAAATGAAATGTTTTGCCGTGCCGTGCTTTGAATGTGAACGGCCCCCATCGGCGCATAGATCTGAGTGCTTGGTCCCTAGCTGGTAGAATTATTTTGTGAAGGGTTAGGTGTAGCCCCGTGGGAGGAGGGGTGTCGCAGGGGGTGTGCTTTAGATTTCAAAAGTCCACATGTCAGTGCTCCAGCACCATGCCTGCCGGCCTGCTGCCACATTCCCTGCCATGACAGTCATGGAGTCCAGCCCTCTGACACTGTAAACAAGCCCTCAAATAAATGCTTTCTCTTATAAGAGTTGCCATGGTCATGGTGTCTCGTCCAGCGACAGAACATTTAGAGCATATCAAGCACCATGTTTCTTTCCCAGACTGCGAGCTTCCCAAGGCCCGTTCTCATTCTTCAGCTAGCTTTCCTAGGAGCTAGCATAATCTTCGTTATGTTCTTATGAATGAACTGAATTGCTGTTGATATAAATAGTCAGCTTGGATTAGGTATCCACGCAACCAGGAGACTTTAGAGTGTTTACTTTTATGTAAAATTAAAACGATGGTCTTTGTGGGCTGCTTGTTAAACAAGATTGTACGTTTCATTCCTGGAATAGATTGGGTTTATCCTTGTGAAATCCTTCGATATTTTGAAGAAATTGGGATGTAGGAAGCTAAATTATATTTTAATTTTTAAATGCCTGTACTAATCTTTTACCATTCTTCCTATGACTTATTATATATTATATGCTTATATTATATATTACTAATAGAAGGGTTAATTTGTTCTATTTTCAATGGGAAAGAAATAGTTAAAATAGCTGTATTTATCACCTGTTTAATAGTTATTAACATGATCTGTGGGAGATTAATTAAAGCATTCAATATCTGTACTGAAAGTAAGAAATTATTAACTTTACATATTCCCAATGGAGCATTACAGGCCACAACCTACATTGAAAAATAATGGACAAAAATAAAATTGTTTATAAGATGTTCTAAGCACATGAATTTGAATTAGCTACTATTTTAATCCCAGGACTTTCTTTTGCTTTAGAAATAAATGCATCTCTGAGTTTATGAGGAAGTCAAGGCAACATATTTAATTTCAGAAAATAAAATTTAAATTTATATTGAAAACCCTGGATAGTATGTTTATAGATATACTTGGGGGTGCCCGTGTTTGGTATGAGGGAAATCTTTTAAAGTTCATTTATATTGTTTTTTTTGAAGATATGTATGTTGCAAACTTCTACAGATGATTCTGACTGATATTACAAAAAGAGGTTCAGGATCTTGAGGTGCAACTTATTTATTTATTTACTTAATACATTGACTAACTAATTAATTAATTTTTTGGTTTTTTGAGACAGGGTTTCACTGTGTTGTGTAGCCCTGGCTGTCTTGAAACTCATTCTGTAGACCAGGCTGGCCTCGAATTCATTCACAGAGATCTTCCTGCCTCTGCCTCCTGAGTGCTGGGATTAAAGGCATGCACCACCACTGCTTGGCTGAGTTGTGGCTCATTTTAAATATTGTTTTTTTTTCACTTTGAAACATATGCACTTCAGTGTGATATTTAAGCCTTCTTTTTCTTTTTATAATACAATGTACATTCTGTACATTTTAATCAGCATATATAAAGTAAATACCAGATGTTCATTAGGCAAATTTATATATGTTAATATATATTTAGTTAATGACAATGGATAATATATATTAATAACATACACATACATACGTACATAACAATATAGAGAAACTCAAGCTACAGCCATGAATATTAGATAGCTGCATCAATATTAAAACACGGAGCATATTTCTGTGCTAGACCTTAGATGAGTTCTTGGTGCTTTGTAATTACATATTTCCAAGACCATTCTCTTCATCTTTGCTGCTGTCATCACTTGTCCCTTCGCGGCCTCATCTAATTCCTGTCATTGTGCCCAGCCTCTCACGGGTCCCCATTTCTACCCTCACCCACTTGTTCTCTGAACAGCAGCCTCCGAGTTCCTTTTAGGCATGCAAATGTCATCTTTCCATGCTCTAATTTAAACTCCGTACTCCTTTCCAATCACATCAGAAATAAAATTCTAACACTACCTCACAATCCTAAGATTCCAGGCTACCTTCTGTCTAAGAGAAAATTCTCAAATAATAAAGGAAAAACATAATCATGTATACATAGGAGAATTTAATGTGTGTCCATACTCAGTATAGCAGTGAAAAAAATGTTAAGACAAACATATCTGCAAAGAGTATGTGTAAATATTTAGTTTGTATGTTCCCCTCCTTATTTTTTAAAAGAAGGATTGGTTTATTTATTAGAGCATCCATATTTTATTCTCATTTTTATTAGCTCTCTGAGAATTTCATACAATGTGCTTTGATTATAATCACCCCTCCTCTAACTTCCCAGGGCCAGTCCTCACTACCCACCCAACTTTGTGCTCTCTCTCTTTCTTCAGACTCATTAGATCCCATTGGTGCTGCCCATATATTCTTGGTTGTGTGGTCTTCTACAGGAGCACAGTCAGCCTGTCCGGGCTGCACTCTCAGAGAAAACTGACTTTCCCTCTTCCAGAAGCCGCCCTTGTTAGCATGCCCACTTCTCTTCTCGAGCTGGGATTTGGTTTGGCGTGAGTTTGCACAGGTCTTGTGTGTGTTGTCACTATTATTGTGAGCCCATCTGTTTAACTGTCTTGCTCTGTCCAGAAAACATTGTTTGCCTGTAGTCATCCACTACCCCAACCCCCTCTTACACAGTGATCCCCGAGCCTTTGGTGGGGTTGTGATACAGATGTCTCATTGAGGGTTGAACATTCTGCAATCATTTATTCCCTTGATGGGTTATGGGACTTTGTATTCATCACCATCTACTGCTAAAAGAAGCTTTCCTGATAATGGCTGAGAAAATAAATGCATTATCATGTAGGTATAGCAGTACAGCATCAGTTGTCTTAATATAATAACTATTTAGTAGAATAAGAGCAGTAGCATCACCCCTAGGTCCTATGGCTTGTCTAGCTACAGGCCCTTGACCCAACAATAATGTAAGATCTGGTTTTTATCTTATGGATTAGTGATTAAATCTGATCAGGAAGCAGTTGACTTCTCCTATGATGTTCATGCAACTATTGCGCTGGTGGGCGTGTCTTGCCAGGCCATCATTGTTACAGCTCGATGGGTTCACAGTTGTTGAACTCTCCTCTCCAGGAGCCTGCAGTGCACCTGCCAACACCGTGAAAGCTCGCCAAGAGGGATAAAACTTTCAGGCGAGCACCAGCTTGGTTTCTCCGTGTTCTCTGACTCCGGCACATGGTGCTTGACAGACTTTTTCTTTCTTTTTGATGATTGAATTAGTTCTTGATAATTTCTTACATGTATATAATGCATTCTGGTTTCTCTCTCCCCAAAGCCTTCTCTTATCCCCCTTTCATCCCTACAGCCTCTACCTTGCCCTTTTCCCAGATTCATGGTTTCTGGTTTTGTTGTATGACTCATTTGCTTTCAGTAGGGTCATTTCTGTGACGATTTGATTGAAATTATCCACTGGAGCTTGGAGGAATCACTAGTCAATACATAACTGCATACAATGACTCTTCCTTGCCCTGAATCTATTCGTAGAAAGTAGTTTAGCAGCGAAGGCTAGCCCTCCTAAAACCTAGGCTGCTTCCAATTCCTGGCTATTATGAAAAGATCGTCAATGAACACGGATGAGGAAGTATCTCTGTGGTTGGATGTAAAGCCCTTTGGGTATATGTTCAAGAGCGGTGTGGTGGGATCTTGAGGTAGATCCATTGAACTGCTACATTGATTTCAACCATGGCTATACAGTTTGCACTCACTCATGAAAAGTGTTTCTCTTTTTCCACATCAACACCAGGGTTAGCTTTCATTTAAAAAAAAATTGTTTATTTATTTTTTATTTTGACCATTCTGACTGGAGTAAGATGAAGTCTCACATGAGTTTTAATTTACATTTCCTTGAAGGCTAAGGATGCTGACCATTTCCTTGTTTATCAGCTATTTGTATTTCATTGTTTGGGAACTTTCTCAGTTTTGTATTCCCCTTTTAAAAGGGTTATTTGTTTAATTGATATAATGTGTTTTAGCTCTTTGTATATTTTAGATAACTGTCTATTAAAGGTGTAATTAGTTGGGATCTTTTCTTATTCTGTGATCTGCTGCTTTGCCTGAATAATAGTGTCCTTTCCCATGCCAAAGCTTGTCAGCTTCATGAGGTCCCATTTATTAATTGTTGGTTTTAGCACTTGTGCTGTTGGTGGTTTGTTCAGAAAGTCCTTTCCTGTTCCAGTGAGTTCAAGACTAGTTCTCAATTTCACTTCTATCAGGTTCAGAATATCTAGTTTTATGTCGAAGTCCACAATCCATTTGAAGTTGAGTTTTGTGCAAGGTGATAAGTATGGATCTATTTGCATTCTTCTATGCCCAGCTGTTCTATTTGTCTAATATAATTTTTTTGAAGATAGAGTGCAATCTTCTGTAGTATGATTTGAAATCAGGGATGGTGATACTTCCAGCAATTCTTTTATTATTCAAGATTGTTTTAGCTATACTGTTTTTTTTTTGTATTTTTATATGAAGCTGAGATAGCTTTTTATCAATATCTTGAAGAACTATGTTGGAATTGCATTGAACCTATAGATTGCTTTTGGTAGGATGGCCATTTTCACTATATTAAAGCTTCTACCGAGACCACCATTCAAGGACTTACAGAATGCCTTATCAACCATTAGGGTAGTCCACACAGTCACTTCAGAGCCAGGAAAGTGTGACTGAGGCCCCACCATCCTGAAGCAGCTAGCCAGATAGAACAATAATTCCAGTACCAATCAAGTGACAGCATCCCGGAGGGCTGGAACAGGGTTTTCCAGAAGACAGTTAGTTCTCTGAATCAAAATCTAATATATGGTATGGTTTCTCCTATAACTAGATTCACAGGTTCAGGGTAGGAAAGGGAATAGTTCCACTCACTATCACCCCTGGTAGCCCACTAGGAAATTTTTTGTTTACTGTTCCTGCAATTTCAAGTTCTGCTGACAGAGAAGTTTTAGTTCCAGAGTGGGGAAGGGGTCCTGCCAGGAGCCACAACAAATATCGCATTGACATCTCTCTAGCCAGTTTGGGCTTCTGATACCCTTAATCCATCAGGCTAAGAAGGGAATAATAGTGTTAGGAGGGGTGGTTGTTCCAGATTACCATGGTGAAATTGTATTATTTTCTATAATGGAGGTAAGGAAGATTATGTCCATAGTGCAAGATATTCTTTATTATGCCTCTTGGTGTTGCCATGCCCTGTGATTAAAGTCTTTGTGACATTGTAATTCAGGCAGGATGACAAAGAGCACAGAGCCTTTCAGGAATGAAGGCATGGGTCAGTCCTCCAGAAGAAGAGCCAAGACCTGTTGAAGTGCTTGCAGGGAGTGGAGGAGGTGCAGAATGGACAGTAAGGATGAGAGAATTCTGGGCAGTTAGTGTGCTCATGAGTTCTAAAGATGCTTTAAATTTATGCATGCCAGGGAAAATACCCTGCATTCTAATTTCTTTTAGCATTTGTGTGGTTTGGATGTAAAAGGTTTAAAGGTGTTCATTTTACTATATATTTAAAGTGCTAAAGAGAGATCTGTCAGTCTTGGAATGTTTGACAGGGTTGTGTATGGGGTAAAATCAGATGATCCTAATTTTTTCCTTGGGAACATTTAAATTAATAATCTGCTCTTCTTATTTGTTACTCTTCTGTTCAGCCTTTCTAATTATTGATTCTATTTCCCCAGTTTTGTCAATTTTTGTAGGTTTCTAAAGAATTTACACACTTTTGGTAGTTAGTTAATTTATTGGTATTCAGTTATCATAATCTCTGGGCATTTATATTTCATAAATATTTTAATATCTTCTTTATATACTATTCTATTTATTTGAGTTCTTTTTGTCTTGGCTAATCTAAGAGTTTGTTAACTGTGTTTAATTTTGCAAAATAACTCAATTTTTTCTGACTTTTGTGTTTATTTCTCTATTTGACTTATTGCCAGCCCAATATTTATTATTTTCTTTTTCTGCTGAGTTTACAGTCATTATTCTTCTATTCCTTTAAATGTAAAATTAATTAATTTCTGACTTCTCCTCTTTTTCCTTGGCTGGACTGGAATCTGCCTCTGCCTTCCAAGTTGTGGGATTAAAAGCATGTGCCATTATTCTTGGCTGGATCTTTATTATTTTTTATGTGGGTATTTATATCTGTAAACTTTCCTGCTAGTAATCTATGAAGGATTCTGAGGCCATGGGACACTTTGCATTGGCAGGTTTATGTTGTCAATAAGGGAAGGGGTGTGACGATGTAGAGCAGCCCCCGATCTTGGCGGCTCCTCGTGCCTTCGCTGGAACCAGCAGCGCTGGGTACTGGTGGGGTTGCGGATGTTAGCTTTGTCATCAACAGCACGCTTATGTCCATACTTTACAAACTCATTTCTAGTGAGAGCATAAAAGTAAGCAAAGGGCCTACTTTTGCCTTTGATGATGCCCACAGTATTTTGTGTAAGTCAGAAAATTAAATCAAATTTTGGATTCCTCTGTAGATGCTCCAAGTAGACTTAAAACAACAACACAACACAACAAAAAAACCTCAAGAAATTATAAAACAAACAAACAAACAAACAGAAAAAAACCCCTGTGCCATCCCAGATGGCAACGAGAAAAGACCATCAAGCCTGTCTTCACCATGTCTGAGGAACAGCTCTCTCATAAACAGAAAGTAGAATGGGGACAAGAAAGTCAAACATAGAGCTACCCATTCACAACAACCCTTGAGTTCTTCCCATATTGTTCTGCAGGCTCCAACGGTCAAGGACACACGTCCATCCCACCTCTGTATCCTTGATGCACATTTCAGTGCCCAATACAGGGATGCTAAGGATGGTGTCAAAGAACTGGTTTGTTTGTTAACTGTTCTCTAAGCCAACCATATTTGGTTCCAGTTTGCAAAGTGTCTCATCATTATCTCTGCTCAGCCTGAGATTGCGCAGCGTTGCCATTATTTTTTTTGCACATTTTTCTGCTAGGCAAATAATAATTTATTCAGTGGCAAAATTAGTTTTTCATTCATTTTTTTCTATACTCTTCAGATCATTTAATTTAGTAGTTCTGAATACAGCAAACCATAAATAAACATGTTTTTATTTTTTCCAGATCTTTCTTAGAAACACAATTCCAACAATTATTTGACTACAAAAAATATAGTTCATTGAATTTACCAACTTTATAATATTTTCCTGATTTTTTTTCTTTTTGAGATTGGTGGGAGGAAGTCTCAGTAAGCAGCCCTCACTGGCCTGGAACTTGCTTTGTACCCTATTCTGGCCTCTAACTCACAATCTCCCTACCTTCATCTCCAAAATGCTAACTTGCCTGATGTAACCTCACTGTTGTTTTGATAACAGTGTTGAGCCCACAGCCTCCTTCAATTCCCTAGAGTTAATCAATGCTATACTCATTGTCTTTTACACAACCTCAACTTTTCCCTCCTACTTCTCTTTAAAATAATTCTTATCTTTCTGTACGAGGCCCTTTTCCTTTATAAGCCTAGGTATTGATATGTAGTAGGACTTTCTTGTCAGACTTTCTTTGACTCACTAGCACCTACATAATGACATGGGGACTTAATTACAAAAGCTTTAGGCTTGCTCCCAACTAGCTTTTCTAACTTAAATTAACCTGTTTCTAGTCATCTACATCCTGCCGTGTGGCTCTTTACCCTTCATTCTGTATGTCCCACATCTCGCTGGTGAAATCCTGCTGTGCCAGATTCTAACCCTCAGTTCCCTCTCTGCCCAGAAGTCCCACCTACTCTCTCCTGCCCAGCTATTGGCCATTCAGCTCTTTATTAAACCAATCAGAAGGTATCTTAGGCAGGTGAGGCAAAACACATCTTCACGCAGTGTAAACAGATGTCCCACCACGTTGATGTGTATTGACAATGTACAATAGACACATCTGATTTGAGTCTTCATCCTGTAACTGAAGTTTCTATACCCAGATGCTTACTCTCCCATTTCCATTTGTCTGACTGCTGTCATCTTAACACCTGTCCAATCCTGAACTTATTCTCTACCCTTATGTCAAATACGTACCCCTAGCAGATTTCATCTCTTTGGCAAGTATTAATCCTGTCCTTTCAGTGAATCAGTTTAATCACGACTCCTTTCTAAAGCCTAGTGGATAACTCTTTGGTCAGCCCAAAGTTAAGTGGTTGTATTATTCAATCTATTCTCTTTCCTTTCATCACTGCTGTCCTGATCGGAACCATCACTATCTCTTGTCTAACTACATGGGTGACTATCGCTGTAGATGGGCCCCACTTCCTCCAGCTCCCAGCAGATCATGAGAGCAACCTTGGGAAGGGCCCTAAGGCCTGCCATTCTCTTGAAGAAGCCCTGTGATGGCATCTCCCTCAAGCACCGTCACCATGGTTACTCTGGCTGGTTTTGCTCCATGTAACTTTTCTCCCTTGACACTTCCCTGTAGCCACAGTTGTAATGAACCCACATGGAGGGAATATAGAGTTAGCTTAAAAGGGACCAACACTGATTGATGTGTGGAGATAAATCAGCCTTCAGCATGATTGAAGCTGTGCTCGACTTTACCGGTGAAGGAAATATCCAAAAGAAGGCTGGCAACCATTTCAGGAATGTTTTTTTCACAAGACAAACACCTTCAGAAATGAGATTCTGTTTCTCAGTAAGTCTGGGTGATGTGCTCGGGGATCTTTGATGTTACTGATCTTGTTTGTATGTGAAACATTATAATTAAAAAAAGGTAAAGTACTTTTCCTAGAACAGCTTACCCACTAGAGGATGATTAATTAAAATTTGAAAACAACAGCTATAATTATTGCTTTTCTGTACAGGCCATCATTTTCAATCACCAAAGAGTTCATATTGAAATTCAACCACACACAGAATCCAGCAGAGCAGGAAGAATTGCTGGAACAAGCTAGAAAACTCCTTGTCAAGTGTAAGGTAAGGGTTGGTTTCATGGTTTCTCCATAAGTAAACTTTGTTTTATAGTTGGTAAATGTTATGTAATTTTGTGTAATATTGAAAGAAAAAAAATAAGGATGTGGGTACAGACAGCTACCATTGACTATAAGTAGGCAGAGCTAAAATATTAATGTCAATTAAATTTAAAGTTTTTAACCAAATAGTTTTGATGAGGAGGTTCTCCTTAAGAGAAAAATATAGTTTTCTCTAATTACAATCACAAGATATTGGTGTGGAAGAATGGCTTTCAGAGTATAAAAATGAGGCAATAAAGCAAACAAAGGAATACACATTTCCATTTACTGTTTTCATCATTTGCTTTTCCATCACAGAGGAAGTTGGGTCTCAAGACACTGGGCGCTGGGAAACACGTGCACCTTCCGACTGCATGGGTAGAGGTCATCTACCTGGCTCAGTGCAAAGGGGAGATCCAGGATGGTATGTGCGTGTACCGACCCAATTGTGGAAGCTCCCCAGTGTTTATAGAGTCACAAGGAGATGATTTGAGATTTTGAAAATTTTTAGTAAATTTGAAGCATGTTTTGTAAATTCTCCATCAGAATATCTCATGATGTATCATTATGAAAGTTCCTCGGGATTCTGAACTTATGACTTTGACTATTAAACTTTTAAATTACAAAATGGCTTTTAAAAGCTCTTTCTCAGTATAGTCTTCATATCTTTTCCCTAAAATTGGCAATTCATTTAAAAGTCACTGTATACTGTCTCTGAATAAGTCCACCAAAATCTGGCACCTAGATAAAGGAGTTTTTGCACTTTATATTGTTACTTATGAAACATAAATCAAATGGCATTGACTTGGCTTCATTTCTTTCTGCTTTAAAACAGTTTTGCTCATAACCTTTTCATTTTTTACTTCTCACTTATATGGCTCCTTTGGAGCAACCTCTACCCAATCTAAAAAGGAAATTAAGTAGCATTACTTTTAAGGGGATATAATTCCTTCTGTCGTTAAACTAAATGTTATGTGTACGCCTTATAAAATGAGCGTGGGGATGTTAACTGCTAAGGTCAGAGGATATTTCCCATGTAAACGGGGATTTGTAATGCCGCCTGAGAGCTCACTTAGCTTGTTTTTATGGTCCCGCATTCCGCCACTGCCACCGCTGTTGGACATTTACCAGAGTTTGTGGGAGGGAGGTCTTGCGCTCTACCACAGCCAGCAGCCTCATGGGTGTCTGGGAGAAGGGGAAAGGCAGAGGGGGAAGAGGGAGGTGGGGGACGGGCAGGGGTGGAGGATTAGGTAGAGGCTGTGTTTCTTTTGGGGATTTGGCCTTGGAAATCACCCACTGTCATTTCTTCTGGGTTCTATTGATAGACGCAGTCACTAGGCCTGTTGAGGTTTGGGGTGCCTCTCCTTGGGAAGGGTGTAAAGCATTTATGGGTGCAGCAGAATCCCAGAATCTGAAGGACAAAGAATGAATTGTAAGATGTAAGTATCATGAACAGAAAGGCACGATGAACTTTTCTGTGACAAAATTTCACGTTGTTGACATTTCAGAAGCTTTAAATATGCTCCACGCCTCCTTGGACCACGTTCCTTTTGATTACGATCAGCTTCCTTCCCTGTTTTTCCTGGCGGAATCCATTCTATATCGACTCTGTTGTGATGCATTCATGAAGGGATTTTTATATTCCATTGAAATAAAGCTGGTGAAGGTATGTTTTTAATTTGAGAAAGTGTTTTAATTGTTCTAAACGCAAGCAGTAGGAAACAACAGTGCTGTCTGCGTCAGGAGCAGCCAGGGCACTGGCATATCCGAGGATAGCGTCATATCTTTGAGAGCGGCTTGACAGCCGAGCTGAAATAGTTAGAGAAAACAGAATTTCACAAACTGTGTAAGAATATAATTAGTTAAAAATTGTCATGCTGTTCTTCTAAGTATGCACAGATTTTTAAGGGTTAAAAAGAAAAGATTTATTTACTTTTAAGTATATGGGTCTTTTACTTCTACGTGTGTATGTGTATGTTTGTGTGTGTAGACTCTAGTTCTGAGCTTCCATGTAGGTGATAGGGACTGAGCCCAACTCCTCTACAAGAGCAACATAAGCTCAGACACTGAACTATCTCTCTAGCCCCTTCTTTTTTTTTTTTTGAAGGAGCAGTTAAAGTCATTTATTCATAATCCACCACTTTTCATGATTTATAGTAAACTTCCCCTAGTTTCTCTCCATGTGCAGTACAGAAGCCCTCCCCATCCTTTTCCAAACAGAATTTCTTCTCCCTTTCATTTCACTCTCATAGGAGACAACTAAGAAAATGTAAAACATGCCCTTTGAAGATTTGCGAACTGCTGAATAAGTACCCCAAGAAGGGAAACCAAAGAGAAAAGCAGTAAAAAGAAGCTTTCTCACTATTCTGGAAGTATTATACTTTCAAATAATATATCAAAGGAAACAAATCATCAGTTTTGTCTAAACATTCAAGGTTATCAGGATTGTATACTATGAATAT